>JADBJO010005491.1:95000-135000 GCA_016801955.1 Conus betulinus
AACCATGTACAACGTCAGCTGTGTTGTTGTTTGTGCAAGTAGTATGCTCCAAGACATAGAGGAAGTAGAATGTAGAGGTACAGTGAAGGAAACTTTGGCACTCGGCAATCTCCATGACCCTTGTATTAGTCATGCCATGTGCAGCAGGATAGAGATATTTTGACCACCCCACACCTCTACTTTGTCGGCTTGTTCAACAAAAACCAGGAGTTCTGGGGGGAAGCAATCAGCACCTGACCCTGAGTCCCATGTCAGTACTCTCCCCTGCCTTCACTAATTAATGGGAATACTTTTGATCGATCGTGAATGAGTGAGCGAGATGGGGAGTGCGCGCACGTGTCTCCATGTGTATGATTGCGCGCGCGCGCACGCGTGTGTTTATGTGTGTGCATGTGTGTGTGTGCGCGCTCGCGCGCGCGCGCACGTGTGTGTGTGTGTGTGTGTGTGTGTGTGTGTGTGTGTGTGTGTGTGTGTGTGTGTGTGTGTGTGTGTGTGTGTGCGTGTGTGTACGTGAGTGTGTGTGCGTGGGCGGGCGCGCGCGCGCGCGAATGAATGAATAAATATGGGCGTGCGCATGTGCGTATACACACTCAGGTATATGTAAACGCGCGTGCGCGCGCTCCCGCGTACGTGCGTGCCGTTTTCCGTTCACATGCGCACGTGTGGGAGCGTGCGTTTGTACGCTGTGTGGGCATGTTTATGCGTCCATATCCATATGAATCTATTTCGTCTTGTAAGTCAGTGAGCGAGTGTGTTTGCATGCGCGTTTTTTTTTTTTTCTTTTCTTTAACTTTTCTTTCTTGGATGTGTAACATGGTTAAACTAGCAAGAACAGATCGTTTCATTATTCAGTAAATATCTTTTCGTCCCTCATCCCCCAAGCCCAGATTCCCTTTCCCATACCCTCTCCCCAACGGCCCCGCAACTTCGTTCCCCCCCCCCCCCCCCCCCCTCTTCCTCTCAATACCATGCCCAGACTCTCTCTGTGCCTCACACACACACACACACACACACACACACACACACACACACTCACACAGTGTACGCACACATATGTCCGCGCTGCTATTTCAAAAACACTCTGAGGATTGTTGTTTTCAATCTATTACACTTCGTTCTTATCACTTTGACGACAAAAAAATATTTTCAATAGCGTTTGATCATAAAAAGAATCGCGCTTCTATGGCACTACAGGCTACGTTTCTTGATTTAATTGAAGGCAGACAACTTCTCTCTCACATCATTTTGTTTTTCTACACAACCATCCACCTCCTCCTCCCTTATCCTTTTTTTTTTTGCATCTTCACATACCTTTCGGTGGCAAACACAGCGGGAAAGAATTCTGGCGACTGCAAACTTAAAATTCACTGCAGGCTAAAAAGTTGAGAGTAAAAAAAAAGAAACACAAACAAACACGGATTAAAAGACCACGTGAGGTAAGAAAGGCAGTAAAACCACCATGATCACAGCAAAGTCGGCTTTCCTTTCAGTCGTCAGGCTGGGACTGCCCGGAGCCCATCCAGAGAGCCAGGTCCTCGTACCTCAGAAAGGCCAACACAGCTGGGTTCGCTTCCATCGATAGGTTCCCTCCCGCACCCGCCCTCACCCTCCCCAGTTCCTGCACCACCTCAGCCGCCATCGCCCGGCCTTTCCGCACCCCTTCAAAGAAAGCGCGACGACGAGCCGGCGAAGCGAGACTCAGCACCTCCTTGGCAGGAACGAAGCCGGCTTCTCTGAGCATGCGCAGCATGACGTCATCCCTCCTCACGTTGGGGGGACCAGCGTCAGAGGGGTGGGCTTTATCCCAGGGCTTGAAGGCCACGCCTCCAGCGAGAGAGACATGCACGACCGAACGGAGAACGTGCAGGGACACCACGAGAGGGTCGGAGCTCAGCACCCTCTGCAGGAACGTCCGGCCCAGGTGGTCACGCAGCTCCGGGTCGGCTCCGGAGGACAGGAAGAGCCGCACGAGGCGAGGCCTGAAGGCTACGAGCATGAGCGGCGTCAACCCGTCCGGCCCTTGCCGGTTCACGCCGGCGCGGAACCTCTTCTCCGCCAGCACCACCTCCATCCGGAAGGGCCGCTCCGACAGCGACAGAGGCGTCACGCTGATCAGCGCTGACAGCCACAGCACCAGGTCCCCGGCTCCTCCGAAAGGGAGGATGCCCAGGACCACCCTGATAAACTCCAGGGCACGGGCAACGAGGAGAGAACTCGGTGAGGCTCCAGAGAGAGAACTGACCGTGCCGGGGTCCCGGAGAGAGGCGGCTGGCAGGGAGCGAGAGGGGAAGGGAGGGGCGTCTGGGTGGAGTAAGAGCGAGGGGAAGCCGGGAGGGCTGGGGGGTGGAGGGGATGTGGAGGGAGGAGACCAGCAGCCGAGGACGGGGTCCACACAGGGACCGGCGGAACGCGGACAGGCTGGAAAAGGATCCTGGCGGGAAACGGTGGAGGGCGATGGACACGGTGAGGCGTGGCGTGCGGATGATGACGACGTGGGCCGTGGTGTTGGTGTTGGTGTTGGTGGTGGGTGATGATGATGGTGGTGGGGGTGGAGGATCGTGGCAGGTTCTGCAGGGCTGCCTCTTCCTCGGCATCCTCCTCCCTGCCAACAGACAGGAGGGGAAGGGGAAGTCATCGGTCTGCCTGTCGGTCTGTCTGTCTGTCTGTCTGTCTGTGTCTGTCTGTCTCTGTCGTCTCTATCTGTCTGTCCCTCTCTGTATCTGTCTCTGTGTTGTCTGTCTGTCACTGTGTTTGTCTGTCTGTTTCTGTCTGTCTGTCTGTCTGTCTCTGTCTGCCTGTCTGTCTGTCAGTCTCTGTCTGTCTGTCTCTGTCTCTGTCTTTCTGTCTGTCTCTGTCTGTCGGTCTGTCTGTCCGTCCTCTGTCTCTCTCTGTTGTATCTGTCTCTGTCTGTCTCTGTCTGTCTGTGTCTCTCTGTCCCTGTCTCTCTCTCTCTCTCTCTCTCTCGTCACAAAATGGAAAAAAAAGCCCGTGTCAACTGACTTTTATAGTTCGTCATGAATACAAGGAAACGTCACAGAAAACTGTTTGAAATTTGTCTGTGTCAAACTGGTCGACAGTGGCGTACTCCGATGAACTCTGGGAATGACAACGACAAGACTGTGCTGGAAAACATGCACCTAGCAGCTCGCAACAGATGCCCGGGGTGTGTTTCAAAACGGAAAATGGCCTGATCCATGGTCAGCAACGATTGGACGGAATACTACAATCAGGCCGTTAAAAATTCGTGACTTCGTCTCCTACCGTTTGTAATGAAGAGACTGGAAGAAAAGACCAACCAATTGTTTACATTTAAATCAATCATGAATCAGAGGAAACATTCAATGACAACAAATAAATGTGTGTGTGTGGTGTGTGTGTGTGTGTGTGTGTGTGTGTGTGCGTGCGTGCGAGGCAGACAGACAGTTCTTTTGAAAGATTTCCTTTCGTACCCCTCCCCCTGCCCTTTCGCTCTTCCTAGAAACAAAAGCTTCTTCCGTCAAAGGTAAAGTTTACTGCAATCTAACGACCTTGCAAGCTCCTTTGACACGAAAGGTTTCTGGGTAATTCCCGTGGCTAAATGAACGCATTCGTGGATGATAACTTTTTTTTGTACGAATTACGGATTCGAAAGGAATTCTCTCTCTTTTTTTGACACATAGAATGAACAACATAAACCATTCATTTGCAACATTCATGTTACACCAGGAGCACTTAAAAGTTGAAGAAATGAAGACAAACATCGGGAGGAATTTTGCTTCCGGGATTATTGAAAACACACACACACACACATACACACACACACACACACCACCACACCACCACCACCACCACCATCAGCAGTACAACTGCCACAACAACCACTACTGCCACTACTGAAATACTACTACTACTTACTACTAACCGTGTTCTTGTCCGTCTACAAATGATGTACTTTTCCATGATAGTTTGGCAATATGAAGAGCAGTTTGTTGGTAGTTCTTCAACTTCAGTACTTTTTGTTATCATTCCTCGGTTTACACAGTTCACTTCTCTTTCTTCCTGTCTGTTCTCATTCCGTCCGTTCTTCGGAAAGAATTGAAACCTCTTCAGGGAACTGGAAGACCATGAACTGGGTGAACGGCAATCCAGCTTTGCTCGTGCTGTCCACGTGCATAAAAGCACAAATGTCACGTGCATATTTCAAGTCTTTTTAAGAGCGGTCTAAACAACCCCAAGTGATCACACAATCTGTAGCGTGCTGTGAGCCACGTCTTAAGTCCAAGGTTGGTAAACAGCGAGGGGGGGAGTAGAGACATCTCAGGTACCTTGATTGCCTTGATCTTTAATGACAGCCGTGTGCATGGCCCTAAACATTGCCTTTCACATCGTCATCAAGATCGGAGAAGAAGTTGTTTTGACAGACGGAACATGGGGCGTTTTGCCAGCAGGTGAGCCAAGAGAGAAACAGTTTGGGGGTCTGTGTGGTCTGTCTGTCTGTCTGTCTGTCTGTCTATCTGTCCGTCTCTCTGTCTGTCTAGGTAGGACTGCCTTTGCCTGAATTCTTTCTCCTCCTCCTTCTGTTGCTCCTCCTCCTACAAGTACAGTTACTACAACTGGAGCTGCTGCGGCTGCTATAGTTGCTGCTATTGCTATTGCTGCTGCTACTACTGCTGCTGCTGCTGCTACTACTACTGCTGCTGCTATTTCTACTTCTACAGCAACAAAAAAACGCGCTACTGTATATGCATTACGACTGCTACGACGGCTACTACGGCTACGACCACCACAACTACTACTACTACTACTGCTGCTGCTGCTGCCGCTGCTGCGGGGTTGCTGCTACTGTTGTTGTTGTTGCTGCTGCTGCTTCTGCTGCTGCTGCCGAAGCTGGAGCTGCTGCCACAAAAATACCGATACTATACACTCGATAATACTACTACCGCCGGAAATATTTCCGTTCGTTCCCCTCACTCCTCACCCGTTAAAAGCTTTTGTCTGTCAAAATATTGAAAAACTGATGTATTGAGGTCTTGTTGGAACTCTATGCTTCCTTGTCACTTTGTTAATTCTCTGCTGTCACAAAAGACTTGGCATACGACGGACAACAGTGGTTGTAGAGGAGGGGGTAATCTTTCCGTGATACCGTTACTCCACGTGCATGTCTCCCGAAAAGACCGTGTTTTTTTTTGCCCCCCCCTCCCCCTCATCCTCCCCCTCCCCCCTCATCCTCCCCCTCCCTCCCCTCTCATTGAACTTGTTTGTCTGTATTAAGGAAAAAGGTCGGGTTTGTGAGAAGTCACTAGAGGTGATATGACGTCTGTATATTAAGGGGGGGATTTTCGAAAGTACTCTTCCTTAATTATAACAGTTCATGACCTTTGGATTCATACCTGATCCTTTTTGACTTTATGCTAAGCCTCGCAGCTTTTTCATGTCCCAGACGATTTGACGAAAGAAGTACATGATGGACTGACGTACATCTGGTCGGGAGCTGTCAAAAGGAAGTGTTAAGTTTACATTTCACATGCAGCATATCGTTCATTGGAAGAACGTTTAGATTATTTACACTTTTTTCTAATCAAAGAGATTTTAAAATAATGTTAATGTAGTTCGCCCTTCTAACATGCATGGACGGTACACTCCAGTAAAGCACAATTCTTTCACCAAACCGTTTTCTTTCTTTTTTTTTTAATGTTAGACTTTGAATCATTAATAAACTGTCGGTGGCATTGTTTGTTATGTCAGAATAAAGTTTAAGGATACATTTCTGTGGGTCCACATTTATCTATATATATTTTGAATGCTAGTATCAGGATAGCTCTTAAGCTTCAATGTTTGAATGATGGTTTATTAATGACATGAAGCCTTTCTTAACACGTTTTATCCTGCACGCTATCAAGATAAGTTGCCCTTCTCTAAACTTTTTTTCGACAGCAACAAACTGCTTTATACAAAGTGGATGCAAAATAACATTTCCGTATTCCAGATGAGGTCTTTCAATATTTGAATAATCTTAGAAATATATCACGGTCCAGTTATGAAAAGGTCTTGTTTAGAAGTGCAAGTTCTGTTTGCCTTTGCGGCTGTATCAGTAAATTGTCTATCAAATTTCGAGTCTACGTCAATCATAACTCCATGGTCATTTTTATGAAAACGAAAATTTCTGTAGGCATAGCTGTCTCTTTGTATCAAAACAGTTCTTGCATTCATAACTTCAGTTTCTGAGGAGTGCATTTTCGATTCTGCTCTTGCAGTGATTTGAGATTCAAGTGTAAACCTTGTCAGTTACCCCATACGACTGTCTTCACAAGGACTGGTCATATAGGACAGAGACAGTTTTTTTTTAACGCCTTTCAAAAGTCCATGCAGACAACATCGAATGAATCCCTGTCGTCCAAAAATGGTCAGACCTTCCATTATCTCTGAACAGTTGTCATTCGAAAACGTCCTGGTCGAAAGTCTTGCTAGCACATAACTGTTGTCGGTGATAATCATAGTTAACAACGGCGTTTGTTACAAAAGATCCTAAAACTTTACATATGTAAGGCTAATGGATGTGTGATTTCCTGCTGATGACTTTTTTTCTTTTGTCTGTTACCAGTTATTTCCGGTCTGAGGCATGGCGGCTTTCTGTGCCATTTTATGGAATAAGAGGTTCAGTGAAACAGAGAGTTCTGTACGAGCCTCTGTCAGCACCGTTGGTGAACAAGCCGATGTAGTGGTCTGCCGGCCGCGGTAACACAACCGCGGAGTGACACAGACTTGCGTTCATGTTACACCATTGGACTCAAAGCATGTTATAATGTCGGATCAACATTCACATTTTCGCGTCCATACTGAGTATTTTGATATCTCTAGTGGACTATTCTTCTCGATACAAGCAAGGTGCCCCCGTTTTCTCCTGTTTACAATAGGCATGTGCTCATGTCAGCGGAGAAGGGGGATGAGCAGGGGAGACGGAAGAGTTTATTCCAGCCCCTCCTCCACCTCTTCCTCCTCCTCCTTCTTCTTCTTCTTCTTCTTCTTTTTCCATTTCTTTATATGCCATCACGTCTTTCACTGGCCGCGCAGTGTGTGCAGGAACAACCGGGGCGACCAGAACGCGGTGCAGCTCCCCACGGATCAGGCAACAAGGGCAGCTAACCCGACTCCAGCAAGAACACTGGCTGCTTTATCGGGCGCTGGAGGAGACGGGACTCAACAGACTGGGGATGGCCCTTATGATGTACGTGGTGCATCCCAATCAAGTCTGGCACCACGCCCGCATGACATCCAGATTTTACGTCGTGCTCATCATCGTCAGTGTGTGGGGCGACCGGCAGGTGCTCGTCACCTGCGTGTCCTCGGACCACTCTCGGCTTGTTCTTCGTCGGGCAGAGAGCAGGAGGTTTGCACTGCTACTCTCCATGACGCACGTGCTTCGACAGTCGCTGGGATGGTTCAGTCCGTTGCTGCTGCTGCACCGCTTTCATATCCACCGTCACTTCGCACAGCAGGAAGGCGTGGTCCTGGCCCTCCCTCTTTCCTCTCTGTTAACCTTCTTCTCTTACCCCCTCCGCCGGCTGTTGGCGCTGATGACGCCGCTGTCTCTCCTCAGCCTCAGCGTCCGCTCTGTGTTCTGTGAACCTTGGTCGAACAAGGACGGGCAGGTGACTGTTCTCGGTCTGGTGTACGAGAGGGCTGCCGCTGAGAGGAGTCGAGGAGCCGAGAGGCTGGCTCTGTGGTGCACGAGGGCGATGGTGAATCTGTATGGCGAGGGTCGGTCCTGGGTCAACCAGCTCTGCCCTTTGGGGCCTCCCTCTCCTCATCCTGGCCGCCCCGCTGCCTGCCCTGGTCCGCACGCTTCTGGACCACGGTGCTGACCTTGACCTCCCCGCGCGCGACGGCACCAGTTTCCTGCGGGAGGTTGTGACTCGGCTGCGGGGGGCGGCTGCCCATCAGAACCATCCACACCTTGCTGCACATCTGCATGAAGCGTGTGGGGACCTTGAAGCCCAGGGACGACAAGCTGACTCTGGGCTGTCTGCACGTCAACGTGCTGGAGAACCCCGGTCGTCATGGCCATGCTCCTGGAGGCCGAGGTCTCACACGCCTTCCAGCTCCGTCATCATCATCCCCGACAGCGTGAGCGAGGAAGCGGAAGCGGCGCAGCACCTGAAGAACCTGTTTGGGAAGCCGGCACGTCTCCGGACGCGATGTCGTCAGGAATTGTGGAAGGGTCTCCACGAGCATGGCGAAAGGGGGAATGCCGCTGTCCTGGGTCTGGGCATCAGCCCTGGCCTGAAGTCGCTCCTGCTGTGTTCCGACATGCAGCTGCCAGAATGAAACGACCTCAGGAGCAACAAAACAGTAGAACGTTACGTTCAGGCACGATGGTGATGATGGATAATAAACAGAAAGAAAGCGACGCAGAGAGACCATGATTTGACTGTATAAGGACAGATAACAGCGAAAGGGAACGTTAAGGCAATAATGGTGATGACTGTACAAAAAAAGAAACCTGAGAAAGAAGAACGCAAGGACTAAGTGGAGATCGCTAAGAGGATAAGCAGTTGACAGAAAAGAAAAAAAGAACACCGCAAGTAATAAAAAGAAAACGAACGCTGGGATAAACGATAGGAAAAACAACAAAACAAGGACAGGACACTAAGGTAATGACTATATAAGGATAGACCATAGAAAAAGAACGAAAGGAAATGAATATTCAGGAATAAACAATTAAAAAAAAAACACATGCAGGCAAGATGGTAATGACTATGTAGGGATAGATGACGGAAAAAGAATGGAAGGACAGGATGGTATTGACTATTAAGTGATAAACAGTACCAACAAATGACGTTGCGACACGATGGTAATGACTAAATGGGGATATTCAATAGAAGAGAGAACGTAGAGATTAGATGGGGGTGACCCAGTAGGGGAACATAGGGACAAGGTTAAAATGACCAGACAGGGACCAACGACAGAAGGGAACTCAGGGAGACTATGTTATGACCCGTGTAGAGAGGATGATAGAGGAAGGAATAGATGGTGAGGACTGTGCGAAAAAAAAAAAAAAAAACGAGAGAAAGAGGACGTAAGGACAAGACAATGGCTGTATACGGGGGATACACACTAAAAGAAAAACTGCAAGGACAAAAGGTAATTACTATAGCGGTAAACGATGGGAAAAAAAAAAAAGAAAAAGAACGGAGGGACAATATGGTAATTACTATAAAGGGACAGACAGGAAAAGAATGAAAGGACAATATAGTAATGACTAAGTATGAATCAACAATAGAAAAAAATTCACAAAGACAGGATGCTAGTGACTAAACAGGGGAACATGAGGGCAAGATAAAAATGACCACACAGGGAGACACCATAAAGGACTATATAGAAACGACCAATAGGAGAAAAAAACTATAAAAAGATGGTGATGGCTTTGCATGAATCAAAGAAACGTGGAAAACACGTAAAAACAGATGGCAGTGACTACAGCAATGAACAGTTTTAAAACCTTAAAAACAAAATGATAATGCCCTGTATGGCTAAAGAAATTGAAAAAAAAAAGATTAAGAACACACCTGATAACGAATACCTAAGTAGGAACAAGAAAAAAGCAAGGACAAATTGGTAATGACTACGTAGGAATGTATGAAAGATAAAAGTAACGAATGGAGACAAAGATGACGACTGTTTAGAGATGACAGAGAAAAAGGTAGGAACTGGCAAACCTACTCAGAAACAAAAGGAGGAGAGAGAATGCGTGAAAAGAGCGCAGACATTTTCCGCGAGATTCTGGTAGGATGTAGATTCCTCCGGTGATGGAGAGAAGTATACGTGACGTCATCTAGGGTGTGTAGATGAGTGCCTGAAAAGTCATTTAACACCGTGGTGAAAAGATGATCCCTGATTGAGCGATTGTAAGAAACGGAGATATTCAAGACGGTTCAAATATAATTGTCCGCCTTTCCGCTTCGTTACGTCTGTACAAATGTATAACCCTCCGCAAATCTAACCCTTATAAAAAAAATCAAAACAGGACTTGCTCGTTTGGTTTTACAGCACTCTCTAAAGCACTTGATTTTTTTTTAAAATGTGTGTGAAAACGATTGAAAAAAAAATGGGGGGGAAAATACACGAAAAAAGAAAACAAGAAGAAAAAAACTGAAGGTTCCTATGCATGCGTGAAAATGTTTTTTTTATTGGCAGTGTAAAGATTTTTAGTTTGTTTTACATTGTAATAGTACGGGGCAAGTCTATCTTCCAAATGCATGGGATAACGTCACAAGTCATCTGTATATTGTACAAAAGTGTTTGTAAAGATAACGAGGAGCAACAAGAAAAAAAGAATATAACAAATTTGCATTATGTGTGTGCCTGTACCCCCCTCCTCCTCTCCCACACTCTCTCTGTCTCATTGTCACTCACTCTGTCTCCAGTCTGTCTCTGTATGTCTGTCTGTCTCTATCTCTCTGTCTCTGTTGTCTGTCTCTTTCTCTCTGTCTGTCTGTCTCTATATCTCTCTGTCGGTCTCTTTCTCTGTCTATGTCTCTCTTTCTGTCTCTGTTCTTCTCTTTCCCCCCTCTCTCTGTCTCTCTTTCTTCTCCCCTCTCTCTCCCTCTGTCTGTCTGTGTCTCGTCTCTGACTTTCTCTCTGTTCCTCTTTCTTTCTCTATTCTCTGTTTGCACAGACAGACAGACAGACAGACAGACAGACAGACAGACAGACACACACACACACACACACACACACACACACACACGTACACAAGAGTGAAGTCGGAACAGGGGGCAGGGGGACACTTATTAACTGAAACATGTCCCTGTTGTCTGGATGACGTGGTTCAAAGTCACAGTTGAAGTCATCGGATTGGCTCATATCTAGAGCATTTGTTTGCTTCGTTGCTTTCTTAAACTATTTGTATCTCAGTTTTATTTTGCGTGACAGTTCCCATTTCGGGGGTGATGGCAAGTGGCAGGCATTTGGATTCTAATACTGATCCATTTCAAATTGATTTCTTTTTTTTCTTCAATGTTTTCTTAAGCGTTTGAAGACGGAATATAACTGTTGTTCTGTTCAGGCTCATCAAAACAGTTGATTCTGATCGAATTCACTGTATACTCTGTAAAGGCAGGACAGAATAATTTCACATCCACAAGACTGAGAAGTATGCCAGTGTAGCCTGCCGTCTGAGGGACTCAGGCTCCACATCCGAAGTCCTAGCCAAAGAGGCTGGGTCCAGGGGACTTGTGGGCTCCTCAGTCTGTGATCTCAGCTTTCCTTCAATGCCAATTCAGGCTTGAAGAAGAACATAACATTAAAGGCAACGGCGGAGGGAGGATGTAAAGAGTTCCAGCTGATTCTGGTAGAGGAGGGAAAAAAAGCAAATTTTCTTAAGGCTTAAGTATCACAGCTAAGAACTGTCCTACAGCGACGTGTGTAAGGTACCCGCGTAAAAAGGCAGCATCTTGAGACCGCCACCCATCCACATGTTGCTGGTTTGAACCGGCAGGGCAAAGAGAGAGAGAGAGAGAGAGAGAGAGAGAGAGAGAGAGAGAGAGAGAGAGAGAGAGAGAGAGAGAGAGAAGAAAGGAAAGCAGAGCGCATTAAGAAGTGAGGACCTGGATACGGTCCGCCCCCTTATTGAAGAAGGAGTTCAGGGCAGAACACACTATCTGAGGGGGGGGGGGGGGGGGGGGGGGGGGGGGGGGGGGGGGGGGGGGGGGGGGGGGGGGGGGGGGGGGGGTTTTTTTACCTTAAAACCAGACCACATAATGTAGTTAGAGTCACCATTTGCACTTTCGTTCATTAAAATAAAACGATCGATCCAGTGGACGTGCTTGATTGAACGTATTGAATACGTTTAAGTTTTGCTTTAATCCACTGAATTTGCGTTTCAGTACAAACAGGTTTTATGTTAACCTGTTCTAAACGAACTCTTTCGAATCTGTCGGATCCATCACTCAAGACAGTACCAAATTTGCAGGTCCAGCTCAAGGTCACACACGACCTTGTGGCGTAGGATTTAGAGTTAGGACTGGATCAACGGAATTCCCCAAACCCAAATATAGGCATGTTTCTTCTTGAATTAATAGGATTGATCCTGATTTTCCGGTTATATAACGTATCACATAATAGACATTGAGATGCCCCGCTCTGTGTCCATCTCCTTCAAGCTAAGTACTGTTCTGTGATCCATTAAATACGGGTTCAAAAAGACAGCAGTTGAATGCAAGACAGACGAACAAATAAGTAAAAAAAAAGCTGTCCGAAAGAATTTTTTATGCAGAGTAGCAGGATGCAGATTCTTGCCCATAAAAAAAGATAAGTCTGGTTTCAAGATACATAAGGATTACAACAGCTATCAGTAGCAATACAAGTGCCTGAATTATGAGAGTACATGGACAATGTAACAAAAAAAAAAATGAAAACAAAAACAAAGAAAGAAACAAACAAGCAAAACAAAACAAAACAAAAAAAAAAACAAAAAAAAAAACAACCAAACAAAAAAAAATCAAAAACAAAGAAAACAAAAAACAAAAAGAAACTGGCAGACAAAGAAACAAACAGAACAAGGACAAAAACAAACTTACTTTGATTTGATGGAGAGAGAGAGAGAGAGAGAGAGAGAGAGAGAGAGAGAGAGAGAGAGAGACAGAGACAGAGACAGAGCATGCTCAGATCAAGAAGTACCAAGTATTTTATTGTTTTCGGGCATCCTTTTATTTTCACGGAACCAGATTTAGAGCGAAAAAAAAGACTGGGTTGGGTCAATATATTCCCGCACAAAAGAACCCGTCGGTGCATAGCAGTTGTGATGCAGGATTACAACCATGACATGGAGGTTTAACAATAGCGCTTTGGCTTCAACAGTGACGTCGGCTATAGGCTAACAACAGTAGCAGGCTAAAAACCCATAGAAAGTCCTTCTTCTCACTGCCCTGACAGCATCTTCTGATCTTTTTTCCTACCTCGGATTGTTGATCACATGATTCCTTCAAGTTTATCATCATCTTTGTCTTAAAAAAAAAAGAAACAGCAACACTTCGTCTGTGGTAAAAAAAAAAATGCGGCACTTATTAAGCGAGCTGTCCGACGCCATGTTGAATTTTGTGAGCAGATTAAAATGGCGGCAGCTGCTCTTCATCAAGTCTTAAAACGCGATCAGGTAAATCGTACTCCTCACCTCTGATCCTCTATAGCACAGGCGTGCAAATAATAATCCATGAGCTCGTGGACGGAGATTTGAAAACACGATATCTGTAGTAGCAGATTCGTTGACGGGCGAAGTATTTTAGAGCCAGCAAACACCAATTCCGAATGTCGATTATAAGAACTCGAGTGAAGTAACGCCAGGCGTTTCTAGTCTGAATTCACGATTCTGCAGCTTAACAGCTGCAATGGTGAATACAGCCATCAGACATGTAGGTAGATGAATCGACACAGTCTATATACACACAGAACTCGGGTGTTTGGGCACATCTTGCGAAGGCAGACTGAATTCAGCATCTGGGTCTGTTCTTCAAGTCCTCAAGGTGCTCTTTTAACATCCTGACGATGTACTTGTGGCCCTGATGTTGAGCTTGCCGGAGGGGGTCAAGGGCGTTTTCGACGTGGACTCGGGCACCGTAGTTCAGGAGAAGCTGGACCACCTGCGTGTCCCCGATGATGCTGGCCACACCCAAAGGTGTCGATCCATCATAATCCACGAGGTTGATCTCCGTTCCGGCCCGGAGAAAGGCCTTGATCGCCTTCAGGCTACCTTCAGCGGAGTCCCAGCACTCTGGGTCCGAGCTGTCGGGCTGGGCTGCACGAGCTGGGAACATGTAGTACTCTCTCTCGAAGCACGCTCGCTGGAAGGCAGTTAAACCTTCTCCATCCCTAGGATGGATGTCGATGTCTTCTCTTTGGAGGAGCAGGTGGACGATGTCCCAGTAGCGATACATAACAGCCAGGTGCAGAGGGCTTAAACACGCGGGGTGTTCATGATTCACGTTGGCCTTCTTTCGGAGGAGAGTTCTCACAACTTGAGTATGGCCGTGCGTGATCGCCTTGTGTAGCGGGGTCTCCCTCCGACTGTTGAGGAGATCGACCTGGAAGTCTCCGCAGTTCATGAGCCGATTCAACACGACATCGTGCCCGTGCGCGCAGGCCACGTGAAGAGCGGTGTCTTTGGCTTCGTCTTCCATCTCAGGCCGGTACCCGTCACACTTCATGATCCAGTTCACCAAAGAAACTTCACCCAGTCTGCAGGCGGTGTGGATGGGGAACTCCCCGTTCCTTAACCTCCTCTGTACCAGACCCGAGCTGTGCCCCAGGTTGACCCTCTCGCGCAGGATGTTCTCCGCTACGTGGCAGTTCCCGCCCATCATGGCGAAGTAGAAGGGTCCCAGCTGAGCTTGGAATCGCTGCGGTCTGCTGGGAGCTGGTCCCACAGAAGCGTGAGACCTCCTCCACGTGCCGCTGTGGCAGGCGTCGAGCATCAGGGTCATGTTGTCATCATTCATGGAGGAGGAGGAGCAGGAATACATCGTTACGCTTCTTCTTTTCACCTGAAAAAGAACATGTGAAATCAGTCTTGGACTCTCTCTCTCTCTCTCTCTCTCTCTCTCTCTCTCTCTCTCTCTCTCTCTCTCTTCTCTCTTGTGGAATTTAGTCTGGGTCGTTTTTTTTCCCTGTTGTGAAAAGCATATACGTCTCTCTCTCTCTCCCCCCCCCCCCCTCTCTCTCTCCCACTTCCATCACGACCATCCCATGTGGTCTGCGCTTAGAGAGATGACCCAGCGCGTCAGATGATAAGCGATCCACTGAATCACTTAAAGCTACAACATTCATATGAGAGGTGACACACAGTCCACTACTGGCTTCTTTTGATCCTCAAAAACGATGTAATTCAAGTTGTTCTACTTTTCCATATCTATCTATCTATCTATCAATCTGTCTATGCATCTATCTATCTACCTATCTATCTATCCCAGTCCATCTTTGTAGCCTTATTCCTACACCCGTTGACCGCCGCTTGATTCTTCTTGACTCCGGCCCCTGTCTGTTGGTTTGTGCGGATCCTGCTGCTTCTTTGATCCAGGGGGTCTGCCTTGGACACACCGATTGCCTCCTGGACTTTCCATTTGGGCCGAGTTCATCTCACACCTGATTCCCCCCCCCCCCCCCCCCCCCCCCCCCCCGAGTCCCTAAGCATGATTAGTAGCCTCCCTGTGTCCTTTTGGACTCTTCACTATATCTAAATGTGACATTTCTTGGCCTGAATGGACGTCTCACACGGATGAGCATGCTCAATGATCGAGGCGTGAGGAGAAGAGCATGTGACTTAGATACAATACAGGTAAAGTTAGCACTGTTTCAGAATCAAAGACACAACAGCAAACAAGTCCGTTGAGAAATCTAGGCAAGACTTCTACAGCCCCCCCCCCCCCCCCCCCCATCCCTTCCCCTTCCTCACACCTGCGTCCATCTCCAACGAAGTCATGGGAAAACTAGACAAGATAAAGCTAGAAAGTTGAAGATATACTTTGTTTAATCAAAGCACCCAGAGTACACTCGCCCCAATAAAATGGAAAGACCTTATCAGCGCTAGTCCTGCCGCCCACTCCCGTTTAAACCAACAAGTATTTGTGGAACACAACATTGTCTGCTCCCCCCCCCCCCCCCCCCCACCCCCGGCTCCTTTTTTTTCTTTTTCTTTTTTTTTTAAAGAATGACTTATGAGTTGATTTTAACGTGGTGACAGCCCTGATATGGCCCTGTGCAGTCGGCTGGGCTAAGAGCAACGTTACCTGGCCATACCTCGCTCCCCTCTGTAAACGATCAGTAGGTACAGAGCGACACAATGACACTGTTTCTTCAAACACTTTTCCCATGGCTAACTCCCCCGTCAAACGATCAGCGGGGATGGAAGCGTACCATGACACCGTTCGCTTCAAAAACTCCCCCCCCCCCCCCCCTTACTCACTTTCCTCTTCTACCAATCAGTGTGTATGGAAGCACACCATGGTACTGTTTGCTTCAAATGCTCCCCCCCCCCCCCCCCACACGCACACTCCCCAACAGACCTGATGTAGCCCTTTGCGGTCGGCTAGGCTATAAGCAACATTACTACCCCTTACCTCCTCCCCCCAACCTCGCTCACTCTTGTCTTCCAAAGATCAGTAGGTACAGGGCAACACAAAGAAACCGTTTTGCTTCAGATACTGTCCCTGCCACCCCCTCCCCTCTTTCAACGGTCAGTATGTATGGAGCAACATGATCTCGTTTTCTGCGTCGAGCACTCCGCCGGCCTCTCTCTTCCCTCATACAGTCGTGAACACTTGGCCGACCTCTCTCTTCCCTCATACAATCATGAACACTCCGCCGGCCTCTCTCTTCCCTCATACAATCGTGAACAACCTCCGCCGGCCTCTCTCTTCCCTCGTACAATCGTGAACACTTGGCGACCTCTCTCTTCCCTCATACAATCATGAACACTCCGCCGGCCTCTCTCTTCCCTCATACAATCGTGAACACTCCGCCGGCCTCTCTCTTCCCTCGTACAATCGTGAACACTTGGCCGACCTCTCTCTTCCCTCATACAATCATGAACACTCCGCCGGCCTCTCTCTTCCCTCATACAATCATGAACACTCCTCCGGCCTCTCTCTCTTCCCTCATACAATCGTGAACACTCCGCCGGCCTCTCTCTTCCCTCATACAATCGTGAACACTCCGCCGGCCTCTCTCTTCCCTCATACAATCATGAACACTCCGCCGGCCTCTCTCTTCCCTCATACAATCATGAACACTCCTCCGGCCTCTCTCTTCCCTCATACAATCGTGAACACTCCGCCGGCCTCTCTCTTCCCTCATACAATCATGACACACTCCTCCGGCCTCTCTCTTCCCTCATACAATCGTGAACACTCCGCCGGCCTCTCTCTTCCCTCATACAATCGTGAACACTCCGCGGCCCTCTCTCTCCCTCATACAATCGTGTTCGTTTTCCTCAGAAGATTGCGAGACAGAAGCTGTCTCCTGGCTCCAGATAAGCTTCGTCAACAGATGCTTTAATTCCAAGGGCACCTGCCCAACTGTGATCCCTCTCTCTCTCTCTCTCTCTCTCTCTCTCTCTCTCTGTCTGTCTGTCGGTCTGTCTGTCTGTCTGTCTGTCTCTCTCTGACTCTCAAGTTATCCTTGTTTCTCTGTACAAGGCATTCAAATTTAGAGAAATAGCTACCTCCTGATATTCTAACATATTTGTGCTTGATATATTATACAGTCATCAGTACTTGTTTCAGGTGGTATATTATGTTCACCCACTCCTTCATAATGGCCAAGGCCTATATATGAATCAAACATCCGATCTCTCTCTCTCTCTCTCTCTCTCTCTCTCTCTCTCTTTCTTCGCCCATGTGCTGTAACTCGGATGGCCTACGTTTACCGGAGGAGGAAGTCTGTATGGAAAAAAAAACCCCGATGACATCGTTTGCTTCATACACTTGTTCCACCTCTCAATCTCCTCTTCATGCACTCTGTGCACGCGGAACCCTTAATGACACTGTTACTTGGAAGACTGTCCACGCAGCTCACGCCCTCTCTCTTCTCTCTCTCTCTCTCTCTCTCTCTCTCTCTCTCTCTCACTGGTAACAACCCTTTGCTTGGTTCTGACGCGGTTCATTTCTGTCTGTGTGCAACGCAGAAAAAAAAAGCACCAAGAACAAGGCGAAGAGGCAAAATCGATTGAGAGGTAGCCTTTCAAAAAATAAGAATGAACTGGCCGACACGAAGACATCATTTGTTCTCTACCCCTCCCCCTTTACCCTCCCCCCCTCTCCATTGAACAGTCGGCATGAATGGAACAACAGGATTCCCTTGTTTGCTTTAAATATTATATACAGCGTTACATTGATTAGAGAACTCGCCTTTGATTTATCTTGTAGGTTCATCTCTCTCTCTGTCTGTGTCTGTCTGTCTGTCTGTCTCTGTCTATCTGTGTCTGTCTGTCTCTCTCTGTCTGTTGTCTGAGGTTCGAGCATGAGCATGTCCCTCTCTCTCTCTTGTGTGAGTGTGTGCGCGCGCGCGCGTGTGTGTGTGTGTGTGTGTGTGTGTGTGTGTGTGTGTGTGTGTGTGTGTGTGTGTGTGTGTATGCGCGCCCGCATGAAACAGAAGTGAGTTGTACAAAAAGAACTGGACAGATTTCCTTTCTACCCCCTCCCTCCCCTCCTCCTTCCTGTGCGGAAGCTTCTTTCCAGTCAACACATGAAACAAGTCAGTTCCAGTCTGATGGAATTGTATGTTTTCTTGTCATGCGAAGACAGAGCCGAAAGGCCCGGACAGAAGGCGGAGGAAAATGTTCCTGTGGAGGAGGTTGACATCATTTGATTTAACTATGGTCATGGAAGACATAAATAGACAATTATGTTTTGGAATGCCAGTTCCACGACCGCCAGTGCTACAGGCAAACGCTCTTGATCGCATGGCAATGGGCCTTTCTTTTGACTTGAACATTTTCCTCCTCTCTCTCTCTCTCTCTCTCTCTCTCTCTCTCTCTCTCGATTTCATATTGAAAGAAAACGAACCAAACTGGACAGAAAACGATTGCATTGTTTGCTTGCAACATGGGCCATGAAAGTATCCTTTCCCTGGAGATTCGAATTTCATTTTTCAACTTTGGGCAAATGTTTCACACACACACCACACACACACACACACACACACACACACACAGAGAGAGAGAGAGAGAGAGAGAGAGAGAGAGAGAGAGGGGGGGGGGGGGGGGGGGGTAGGTCGAGGTGAGCGGTGGTTCGAGCATGTAGAACGTGCTTTCATTTTGTTTACAGACTTAAGTTTCAGTTACCAAACAGTAAACCTGTTACAATGATAGAATTCTGAAAGAAAGTTGTCTGTCTGAACAGCACCTGTTTTAATTTTTTTTTAATTTGCAAAATCTTTTTTTTTTTGTTGTTAGGATAAGAAACCTTGAATCAAAAGCATCCAATCCAGAGTGGTTGTTTCACTGGTGTAAACAGACAAGACAAAAAGATGCTATTGGAATTTTAATGATCTACAGGACGAATGTCACTATTTGTTTATTTGTTCCCATTTCAGTGGAGGTCTTCAACTGTTATTTAAATCATAGTCTTATATGCACGCTGACCCTCAATAATACGTCTTGTTCCACAAAAAAAACTTAGTTTATTCAGATTATAATGCTTTTTGTGTAAATCATTATAAATCTGCTATAAATGCAGACACTGTAGGGTGGATTTATTGTGTTACCCCTAAGAGTTGGCATCCTTAATATAATTGTTTTCAATCCGGAGTTTTTGTAGAATTAATTTATCAATGCAAGGTGCCTTCCCGCAGTCCGAGCTAGTGTCATCGTCAGTGTGTGTGTGTGTGTGTGTGTGTGTGTGTGTGTGTGTGTGAATGTGTGTGCATGCATGCGTGCGTGCGTGCGTGAGTGCGTGTGTGTGAGAAGAAAAAGTCATTGTTTACTTTTTACAAATTTGTATTGTTTATGAACTGCTTTTACATCCATGTACAGGATTGTCCTGATCAGAATATGTGAATCTGAAATAAATGACCTAACGATGGATAACTAAAGAATACGAAATAGGCAAACCTGCAGTTTAGAAGATCAGGACAGCAAGGAACAGGCGAGTCCACCGTCACAGAGAGAGACAAGTGTCTTTGTTCCCCGATTCCAATCCAGGACTGAGAGAGAGAGAGAGAGAGAGAGAGAGAGAGAGTCTATGCTCAACTCAGGTCCCATCCGCTGTGAAAAATGGAAAACTCACGTTAGAATCGTGCTGGTAAGTTAATCTTGGCTACGTTCAAGCTTAAGGACAGGTCAATTTGGGATGTGTTCAGATATACTGTCTATTTGATATCAGGAATGCTAATATGCAAGCAAGTTCAGACGTGGTGTGCGCAAACACATTTTCTTGGTTGTGCTCAAGAATGTTCAAATTTTGATTTGGGCTGTGCTCAAACATGTTCAAAAAGTTGATGTGGGTTCTATTCTAACATGTTGAAAAATTGGTATGGGTTGTATTCGAACATGTTAAAAAAATTGATGTAGGTTTTGTTGAAATATGTTCAAAAATTAATGTGGGTTTGTTTAGATATGCTAAAAAAAATGATGTGCATTGTGTTCAAACATGTTAAAAAACATTGATGTGGGTTTTGTAGAAATATGTTCAAAATTTAATGTGGGTTGTGTTTGGATATGCTAAAAAAAAATGATGTGCATTGTGTTAAAACATGTTAAAAACATTGATGTGGGTTTTGTAGAAATATGTTCAAAAATTAATGTGGGTTGTGTTTAGATATGCTAAAAAAATGATGTGCATTGTGTGTTCAAGCATAGTCACAGTTGTTTTCATGCATGCTTGCAAGTTAGTCTGGGATGTGGTCAAGCATGATCACAAATCTATCTTTGATGTGCATTTAAGCATAGAATTAAGTTCATCTCGCTTGTGATCAAGTATACTCGCAATTTCATCTGCGTGGTGTTCAAGCACGTCACAAGTAAATTTAGGAGCGTTTTAGCATGTCAGTGTGCAGAAAGTATATGAGAGCCTACAGAAGATCTTCAGACAGGAACCCCCCTCTGACAAATGAAAGTATGAGAGCCAACAGAAGAAGATCTTCAGAGAAGAACCCCCCCTCTGACAAATGAAACTATATGAGCCTACAGAAGAGGATCTTCAGAGAAGAACCCCCCTCTGACAAATGAAACTATATGAGCCTACAGAAGAGGATCTTCAGAGAAGAACCCCCCTCTGACAAATGAAACTATATGAGCCTACAGAAGAGGATCTTCAGAGAAGAACCCCCTCTGACAAATGAAACTATATGAGCCTACAGAAGAGGATCTTCAGAGAAGAAACCCCCTCTGACAAATGAAACTATATGAGCCTACAGAAGAGGATCTTCAGAGAAGAACCCCCCTCTGACAAATGAAACTATATGAGCCTACAGAAGAGGATCTTCAGAGAAGAACCCCCCTCTGACAAATGAAACTATATGAGCCTACAGAAGAGGATCTTCAGAGAAGAACCCCCCTCTGACAAATGAAACTATATGAGCCTACAGAAGAGGATCTTCAGAGAAGAACCCCCCTCTGACAAATGAAACTATATGAGCCTACAGAAGAGGATCTTCAGAGAAGAACCCCCCTCTGACAAATGTGTCGGTCCTGAACTCTGCACACTTTAAGGAGACTCAGACGCATCCAGGTTACGCCTCTAAGACGCCCCCCCACCCCACCCCCACCCCCACCTCCGCCCAAACCTCCCCTCCTGCTGCCAGAATTTTCACTGGCGCGTCCAGGATTCAAGCCAGCAACTTCTGGATGGTTAGACGTCTCAAAATATTGCTTTTTTAAAGACGGATATCTTACCAATATCTGTTATAAGTTGGAAATTTTAAGTTTTATGACGATCCACTTTGTTCTTCCTCGACTAGATCAAGCTGGAACATTTTTCAGTTGCCTCTGTCATTGCCTTCAGAAATCCCAAGTTGTATACAGCGCACTTCTTCCGGACAATGTACGCTGTGCAGTAAAATTAAGAAAAAAAGACCCTTCATTTTAACTACATGATAAATAATTATCATCAGCCTGCCTTTGATTCAGAAACTATTGGTTGCAATTGTTAAAGCACTTACCTCGAGTCGAAATCATATTAATTCATATCTGTGTCATTTATTTGTGGTTAAATTCAAGTACCTCTCTGGGTTGGAAAATATTTTGAAAAGCATAATACCATTTATATTCTTCACTGCATTTTGATGCGGATGCTTTTTTTGGCATATTACATGAAGCACGTCTTCGTTTGAATTCAGCTAAAAGAATCACGTTCGCTTCATCTCCTTAGACAACCACACTGTACCAAATCCATTTTCACGCAGGACTTTCGGCACATTGGTTATTCACTTGTTAATACTAGACTCATGCAGTACTAGAAACATCTTATATGCCTGTCTACATAGTCGTGACAATGGTAATTTAAGAAGCTGCAGCCAGTGTCTTATGCATTCTACCGATGTTCTAATGCGAAGAGAATATCTTATAAATCAGCTTATCTGAGGTGTGCCGGGGAACATTCGGAAATCTTTTTAAACCAAACGTATGTACAGTATCTATGATTTCACTATCTTTCTACATGCCCCAAACTTCGGTGGGGCAGGCAGAATGGGTCGAATTTGTGAATCAAACAGCTTAAGAAATAATGTAGATCTGTCGTGTTTAGTCTTTTCAGTGATTTGAATAGCTCTGTCACTCCCGTCCTTTGTTTTCGCTCTCCTGTAAGCCTCAGACATAGCTGCAGAGAGACTCATCTTGACTGTAAAATGTATTTCAGAATTTGTTTATGAATTTGTTATTTTTAATTCATCATTTCCACAGGACCACTTTTCTCACGCAGATAAACGTCCACTCTTTCAAAGGACCATAACTTTCGTCTTTTCAAGATTGACTGTTACGCATATTGGTCTGCCTCATCTTTTCAGCAGTTGAACTAATTTTAAAGACCTATGACTGAATCGGATAAAAGAATCAGCAAATGACAGCACAAAGTATCTCTATAGCACATGGGATAAGCCGAATACCATGTTTACCCCTGCTTGGCGAATGAGTAGCAAGTTCATTAAAACAAGAGAAAGTGAGGGGCTCAACAGACAGCCATCTAAGACATATATGATAATTACAATAACAGTTTTCCTCACCTGCACAAGCCAAAACAGAGTCGTGAACACCTTTAAAAGCACAACATGATTGACTGTTTATACCAGCTTTCCACAGGAGTGTCCTGGGGGCGTTTCTTTTCACTGAATCGAAGTTTTTTTTTTTTAATTAACGAAGGCAACATACAGTTTAACATTCTTAAGCAAAAATGTCTGCAGTGTTGCAAACAGTGTACAAACATGGTCAGTTGTACTATAACCAGCTCTACAGCCTACTTCCTCCTCTATGAATTTCTTTTTCAGCCCATTTCACTGCATCTTTTATTCAGAATAGACGTGTATACTTCACTTACAATGCTAGTCAAAGCAATGCCACTGTAGTTATCTGATTTGTCCATATCTCCTTCCTTATGAATATGAATGTATAATAATGGATTTGATCTATTCAACTGAAAAGATTCCAAAGTCGAACAGCTGACTGAAAAATACAACAAGATAGTCAACTACTGTACATTTTGCATATACACTTCACCAACAATTTTGTCAGGGCCTGCACTTTTGTCTCTAATGTTAATGATACCGGTAAAACCCTGTTGCCTGGAAATACAAAGCTGGAGAGGCAAGGTGGGAGATGCGCGCGCGTAAACACACACACACACACACACACACACACACACACACACACACACACACACACGCACACACACACACACACACACACTTGATTTTAAAAGACAGACGTGCGCTTAATGGAGAAGGGGGTATGGAAAAGAAATCTTTTTCCCAATGAGTGTTTCCAGTGTTGTTTTGCACCTCGAAGGGGAGGTCAGCAGGAGCAACAAGCGACACCTGTTCCACTCTGTGGGAAAGCTCTCCAGACTTGCTGCTGGATCAGTTAGCTGCTGATCGAGAACCATTTCCATAGAAGCAAAAAGGCAGCTCTCGAAAATCGAGTAGACCCCAATGTTTCCAGGAGAATAAGTCACATTACCAGTAAAGTCCCCTTTTTAGGAGACAAGGGGTGGGTGAGAGCGAGTGGAGATTGAAAAGAGAGGGAGGACAACAGATCTGACGTTGTCCCTCTTCTGCAGCATGTCCATTGGTAGCCTTCTGCTACAATAGCGAAGGAAGATATCCTTTTGTGTCCTCCCCTCCATTATCTCCTCAGCTTCCTCAGTGGACCCCTTCAGGGAACAGGCTGCACAGTCAACAGCCAAGGCTAACACAATTGTGGATCTCATGTGCAAGTCCTTCAAACCCACAGGAGATCTTTGGGCAGCCTCATAATGCTCTTGTTCTCTGACTGTAGCAGCGCACTGGAAACTAAGAACATTCATTGCAGTGAGATTGAGGATGCACATCTCCAGGCAATGACACTACTGGCATCTCTGAAGAATGAAGCATATCCAGAGAGACAGAGCCACACTTGGAACACTGATGAGACAGGAAGACATAGTATTGGTTTTTCCACCAACCGCATGCGTTTTATGACGTCGACTGCCATCTTTTAAACTGGCTGCATGACAGAAAGCCACACTGTGTACGTTTGAAGGGGGTGGGGGGTGGAAAGGGGGACAGCTAATTCTTTACTGCATGATCTGTCTCTCTAACACCCTGCTCGGCCGTGTAAAGACTGTGCCTACGGTCAATGTCTTCCAGAGCCAGCTTGATACACCCGGAGGGGTATGCCCACCCTGGATTCACCAGCAAGCCACAAATCTGCTCAGCCAACCTCTGTGCACTCTTTCAGGGACCACGTGGCACAGTCAACGGCCAAGGCCGAAAGGACGACTTGGTTTCATCTGCTTCTGCCACGCCTGCCGCTCAATCTGTAGTGTTAGTAGATGGTCAAATGCAAAGCTTGAAAAAGCTTCAGATTAAACGCCATATTGTTGCGTTCGTGGATGGTTTAAGGCGTTTCTATCTGACAGAGTTGTACGAATAACTTCAAGTCAAATCGACTGGAACAGAAATGTTAACAACGGACATTTTCATCCCGACCCATCTTGACCACTGTTATCATATCATATCATATTGTAGCATATCACATGATATCATATCATGTCATTTCATGATATATCATATCATATCATATCATATCATATCATATCCATATCATATCATATCATATCATATCATATATCAGTGGCATCTTAGGCATTTTCAGACTTTAGTCTGCTCAATGTAGATAATTTGAGATTTTTTTTTTTGCGAGAAATATTCGGTCAATTTCTCGCACTTTCATGAAGCATATGCGTGGTTTAAAAAAAATGAATCAACGCAAGTCAATTTTGTTTAAAACAAAAGGGGTATCCAGTCTTTATCGAGACGGTTTTTGAAAGTGTTAACAGTTTCTGCTCCAACAACATTGACTGGCAAGTTATTCCAAGTATTAAACATTCTGTTAGTGAAAACGTTTGCTGCTTTTGAAGTTTTAGTAAATTTGTTTCGTTAGTTTGAACAGGTGCCCTCTAGTTGTAGATTCTGTATTCAACTGAAATAGAGTGCCAGTGGTTTGAATGTAAAACTGTAGTGCTGGGCATTCATTACTCTGACTGCATGAGATGGGAAGTCAAAGTATCAGCCTGTGATATGATTTATACAGCAATATTAAACGATCTCCATGTATCACTCTGTGATATGATTAATACAGCAATATCAAAACGATCTCCATGTATCACTCTGTGATATGATGATTAATACAGCAATATGTTTTAAAAACGTATCTATCTCCAAGTATCACTCTGTGATATGATAATACAGCAATATCAAAACTAGATATGTTTAATACAGCAATATATAAAACTAGATATGTTTAATACAGCAATATTAAAAACTAGATATGTTTAATACAGCAATATCAAAACTATATCCAGGTATCACTCTGTGATATGATTAATACACCAATATTAAAAGGATCTCCAAGTATCACCCTGTGATATGATCAATACAGCAATATCAAAACTATTTCTAAATATCATAATGTGATATGATTAATACAGTAATATTAAAAATATATCCAAGTATCACCCTGTGATATGATTAATACAGCAATATTAAAACTAGATATGTTTCAATACAGCAATATTAAAGCTATCTCCAAGTATCACCCTGTGATATGATTAATACAGCAATATAAAAAACTCGAGTATTATTCTGTGATGTGGTTGATACAGCAATATTAATTCTATCTCTTTATTCTGTGATGTGGTTGATACAGCAATATCAATTCTATCTCTCGATGAACCTTCCGAACGCCAGTAGTCCTGCTCTCTTTGTGTAAAACACGTTCTGTGTATATGCCCCACCCACTCTCCCCTTCACCCATTCCCCCATCCACACCCTAACCCCATGTCCTACCCCCCTCCCCCCCTCCCATTTCCTTCTTTCTTCTTTGTTGGAGTGACTACAGTCACACTGGACTGTTCTGTCACTGTTTGAGGTGTACAGTCACAGTGGACTGTTCTGTCACTGTTTGAGATGTACAGTCACAGCTGACTGTTCTGTCACTGTTTGAGATGTACAGTCACAGCTGATTATTGTCACTGTTTGAGGGATCTGTGGAAAGAAAACCGTGATTTGCAGAGAAAAGAGAAAGGGTCGTTCTTAGACCTCAATTTCCCCCACATCCCTCCCACCCCTCCCCTGCTCCTTCTGCCAAAAAGGGAAGTTCACTGTTCTCATAGCTGTACTTTGTAATGGTTGTTGCCTTTGCATTACAAACACATTGCAACCAAAGGGATGGTGCTTGATCACGATGTGGCCCTCTTGTCACGAATTGTTCTGCTTAAAAGTTCCTCTAGGAATAAAATACTGACACTGTTATAAATATGCAGGTGCTTTTTATCTTTCTGTTTGCGATTTCCAGCGTTTAAATGTTCAACATAGAGCCAGCAAGGGGCGGAAGCAAGCAAGCAAGCGAGAGAGTGAGAGAAAATGGTAAGGATGAGTGAGGGGGGTTGGGAGGCTTGACTACAGGGAACATTGCCCTTGATACCAATATTTTATTTAACAGGATTTCAGACTCCAACTAGTAATCTTACAAGTTCTTTTACTGAAAAATAGACGAACAAAAAGTGCATACCTGCAAAAGCAAAGACCTGGACGACTAGGACCGGGTAAGTCGTGTGTCACAGATGAGGAACAAGTGCTCGTCGTTCACTGAATCCACAATCTGAGTTTGACACAATCCTGACCTCCACTGCAGTTCCTGGTATGTTGTAAACACACGGTAAAATCGTGCTGACAGGTTAATCTGAAGCACGTTCAACTCTCTCTCTCTGTCTGTCTGTCTCTCTCTGTCTGTCTCTGTCTCTCTTTGTCTCTGTCTCTCTCTGTCTCTCAGTTGGTATGGGCAACAGCATTATGAACAAAACTAATTGACTACTTTCTTGCCCCCTCCCATCATCGGCCCCCTCCCCCTCCCTTTCCTAGAACTACCCCCACCTCTACTCCTTTTTGATATATACCATTCTTTTTGATGTTCTAGCTGAAAGAAAATTCTACTGTTTGAGCAGTGGCTACTTCTGTCCTCCAGAGGATGAATGGTTAGGGTCTATCTTCCAGAGGATGAATGGTTGGGGTGTTCTGTCCTCCAGAGGATGAATGGTTGGGGTGTTCTGTCCTTCAGAGGATGAATGGTTGGGGTGTTCTGTCCTCCAGAGGATGAATGGTTAGGGTGTTCTGTCCTCCAGAGGATGAATGGTTGGGGTGTTCTGTCCTTCAGAGGATGAATGGTTGGGGTGTTCTGTCCTTCAGAGGATGAATGGTTGGGGTGTTCTGTCCTCCAGAGGATGAATGGTTGGGGGTGTTCTGTCCTCCAGAGGATGAATGGTTGGGGGGTTGGGGTGTTCTGTCCTCCAGAGGATGAATGGTTGGGGTGTTCTGTCCTCCAGAGGATGAATGGTTGGGGTGTTCTGTCCTCCAGAGGATGAATGGTTGGGGTGTTCTGTCCTCCAGAGGATGAATGGTTGGGGGGTGTTCTGTCCTCCAGAGGATGAATGGTTGGGGTGTTCTGTCCCTCCAGAGGATGAATGGTTGGGGTGTTCTTCCTCCTGAGGATGAATGGTTGGCGTGTTCTATTAAGGGGGGTGCCCCACTCCTGATTATCCTTTTTGCTTCAGTATGAAAAAAAAATGTCTTCAGCATATGTTATGGACGTAGAAGGTGTAGAGGGGGGGGTGGGGAGGGAGTGATGTTGTTACTCCCCTTTGTTTGGAGTTCTACAGTCTGTGAGCAGTGGCTGTTTCTGTCTTTCAGGGAACTGGAGGGGGGGGGGGGGGGGGGGGGGGGGGGGAGGGTGCAGTAGTGTTGGTACAGTGTGTGTATAGAATTCTGCTGTCACTGTACAATGGCTGTTTATGTTTCTGAGATCGTGGGGGGGGGGGGGGGGGGGGAGTACTGTTGGTACACGATTTGCATGGAATTCTACTGTCTGTGAGTTGTGGCTCTTTCTTTTATTCAAAGGTGGAAGAGAGGGGTGCCCTATTCAGATTGTGTGTGTGTGTGTGGGGTGGGGGGGGGGGGGGGGGGGGGAGGGGAGGAGGATGTTGTTGGGACACTCTGCATGCAGCCCTTGTTTCTGTTTTTCAGAAGCTGGGGATGGGGAAAGGGAGTTGGGAAGAGGGGGCCAGGGGTGTGTGTTGGTAGTCAGCGTGTGGATGAGGTTGTACTTTCCATGGGCAGTAGGTGTTTGTCTTTTAGAGGAAGGTTGTGTGTGTGTGTGTGTGTGTGTGTGTGTGTGTGTGTGTGTGTGTGTGTGTGTGTGTAGGGGGGTATTTTTAGTGCCCTTTGTATTTTTGGTACACTGTGTGTGTATTGAGTTTCACATTCTGTGGTGAGTGCATGTTTCTGTCTTTCAGAGAGATGGAAAAAGTTTTACTTTCTTGAGCTGTGGTTGTTTCTGTCTTTTAGACGATGGAAGGGAGGGGTGCCCTTTTAGGGGAAGCCCCATTTCTGATGATCATTTTCTTCGTTTTTTTTTTTTTTTAAACAAATGGTTTTTGTCATTGTTATGGATCTAGAGCGTATAGAAGGTGGAAGGAGAGATGGG
Source organism: Conus betulinus (assembly GCA_016801955.1). Lineage (NCBI taxonomy): Eukaryota > Metazoa > Mollusca > Gastropoda > Neogastropoda > Conidae > Conus > Conus betulinus. Next base: position 123,697 of record JADBJO010005491.1, read on the forward strand.
CAGTTGTTGGTACATTCTACATTTGGAGTTCAACTGCCCGTGTGTAGTGACTGTCTGTCTTTTACAGGACTAGAGAGAGAGAGAGAGAGAGAGAGAGAGAGAGAGAGAGAGAGAGAGAGAGACAGAGGGCTGATGTTGGTACAATCTGTGTGTAGAGTTTTACTGTCTGTGTGCAGTGCCTGTGTCTTTGTGTCAGGGGTTTGAGGGGAGGAGTGTCTCATTCAGATGGTGCTCCATTTTCCAATCATCCACTTTGCTTTAGCATTTTCTATGGTCTTAGTCATTCCAATGGACGTAGAGCGTGTAGAGGGAGATAAGTGGAGGGGAGGGGGTATGTTGGTACACGCTCTGTGTAGAGGTCTTCTATCTGTAAGCAGTGGCTCTTTCAGGAGCAGAGACAGGTAAGACGGCCACAACTAACGGTGTTCTGCGTGGGTTCAGGGAATTATAGATAAAGGACAATTGAAAATGCTGGCCGACCATAAATTTGAGTGAAAAGTCATTAACGTAAAGCCACAAGAATTGACATATACTATGTGTACAGATAAACGCAAACACCCATGAACACATGCACATATGCAGAAATACACCACACACACACACACACACACACACACACACACACACACACACACACACACACACACACACACACACATACACGCACGCACGATACCAGGCATCAGTTTCTTTACCGTTTTCTTTTTTTTCCATGTTATATACATTTTGATTTCCATTAAAACTGCTTCTGTCAGCACAAAACCCGGATAGACAAGGGCATTCTTAAACTTGCATCAATAAAAAGAATCAAAATCACTAATAAAAAAATCAATGTAAAATTTTGACTTCAGTGTTTGCGCTTAAAGTTTCCAACACGTTAAAAACATCAACCGAAGCATTTTCATTCATCTAAAACACAAAGGGCTGAAACTGTTGTCCTGTGATTCCTCCACACCTACAGGCTGGCACTGGACGGCACCTCCCGGTGTATTCCATCCCATTGATGTCCACTCTCTGCTTGCAGCCTGGCCCCCACCACAGCAGTGACAGGCAACACCTGAGTCGTCAGTTCACACACATCACTTCTGAAGCAGCTCCCACTGACGTCATGTTCAGTATTCCATTGGACTTCAAATGCAACAGGTGTCCGTCAACATTTAGAAACACCATTTACAACAATACCCAGTGTTTCGTAGAAATCGCCATCCACGAAAACTGCAGAATAAACTAACACGTTTCATGAGAAGTTTAAAGTTATGAAGACTGAAATGGAGTTGCCGATGGGTAATGCGGTTTGGTGCCAATGCAGACAAAGACTGGGCATGTTTGAAGTAACATCAGCCTCTGTGGTGTAAGCTAACAATTTTGCAGGCAACGGCAACAGTACTTCTGTAACTACATGTGCCATTCATACAACAGCACTTCTGTAACTACATGTGCCGTTCATACAACAGCACTTCTGTAACTACATGTGCCGTTCATACAACAGCACTTCTGGTAACTGCGTGTTCCGTTCACACAACAACACTTCTGTAACTACATGTGCCGTTCAAACAACTGATCCGTTGTATTATCACCACTGCTGTCACACTACTACGGCCACTGCAACTGTTTCACCCATCACAGGTACCACCGCCGCCTGAAAGTCGGTGAAGTGGTCACACTTCTGATGGATGCAGAGGTCATCCAGAAACACTGAAGAAAAGGCACTGTGGATGGTCTACATTACTGATGTATGAAGTTTAAGTAAAGACTAACGGGTGTGCATGAATCATTCGTCTGTGATCACATTCTCCTTTTCCTTTCTTTACTTTTTCACTATAGATAAAGTGCCTGCTTGTGTAAATGGTTTTTACACTATGGATGTATTTTAGAGACAGCTCCCTTAAGACAACAGCTTGATGACATACTCTAAACTCAGACTAAAAACGTGACAAGATTCTGAGATGATCTGAATCACACGCACACACACATGCGCGCGCGCGCACACACATACCTCTCTCTCTCTCTCTCTCTCTCTCTCCTCCCCCCCCCCCCCCCCCCTTTTGGGGAACAGGTTCAGCCTGGCTTCCTAACTCATGGTCAGTCCGTGGCTTCAGTGTGGTCCTTTAACATCTTGACGATGTACCCAGGGCCATTGTGTTCAGCATATTCCATGCAGTCTGTGGCGTTCTCCATGCGGAGTTTGGCTCCATGCTGCAGAAGGAGCTGCACCACCTCCCTATCACCGTTCCGACAGGCAAAGTACAAAGGTGTCGTTCCATCTCCGGCCACGGCGTTGACCTCAACTCCTCTCTGGAGAAGCGACTTGATCACCGGCAGACAATCCAGGTCGCAGAAGTCCGGTTCTTGCTTGCTCTGAAGTGTCCAGGGAGGCTGTACTGGCCTCAGGACCTTGAGTTACATCCGCAAGTGCGGGCATCTTGTCCTCTTCTCTCAAGCGGCAAGCATGATGGAGAGCGGTGGAACCCGTCACGTCCTTCACGTGGATGTCAAGGTCTTGCCTCTCGAGGAGCAGGTTGACGACCTCCCAATGTTGATGGGCCACGGCTATGAGGAGAGGCCTGGTACCTGCCACATGTTGACGATTCACGTCAGCGTTCTTCTCAAGCAGTTCCCTCACTATGTCTACGTCACCAACGAAGCATGCTTTGTGGAGGGCGCTTTCAAGTTTACTGTTCAAAGTGTCGACCTCAAAGCCGGGGTGATCCATGAGCCGATTAACAACGGAATGGCGTTTATGCTTGCACGCCAGATGGAGAGGCAATTCACCTTTCTCGTCGGGTATCGTCACGACCCCACCCGACTGGAGGATCATGTCCACCAGGGGCAGACTACCGTATCTGCAAGCTGTGTGAAGAGCTAATTCCCCTTGGAAGGACTCAGAGTTCAGCAGCAGTGTGTTGTCAAATCCCGCGTCTTGTCTGTGCTTCAGAATCTTCTCAGCCACATCGTGATTGTTCGTCCTGACTGCGTGGTGGAAAGTGGATATGCCGTCGTGTGGGTGTCGCCATTCTAGTGATGCCCCTCTCTGCAGATGCCAGCAGACCTCGGTCCAAGTCCCGTGTCCACAGGAGTCAAACAGATCCAGCTTCAGTTGATACTCAGACAGATGTAGCATATACGATTCCATTTTCGCCTAAACACAGGGAAAAAGAATGAAAACATGAGAGATGGGCATGATTGGTATTTTTAGATCACCCCCCCCCCCCTCCTTAGTTTTACAAAAAAAAATGACTCAGAGAGAGAGAGAGAGAGAGAGAGAGAGAGAGAGAGAGAGAGATAGAGAGAGAGAGAGAGAGAGAGAGAGAGAGAGAGAGAGACAGAGACAGAGATACAGAGAGCCAGCCAGACAGACAGGCACACATACACAGACAAAAGTATCCGCGCCCACCCGCTCTCATGCGCTCATACTTTAAAAGTATCACTGCCGCTTTTCCAGGCACGCATGCAGCTGAAAGTAGTAAACCCACAGTATTATTTTGTAAGTCCAACACCAGTATTCAAGTTCACAGCCTACTGTTTTCCATGTCTCCAGTTTATTCAAGATAGGTCTCCACGACTCTGGACGTTGGGGCTTGGCCTTGTTCTAAGACACTATAGTAGCTAATCCATTGATGGGTCCCAAACGGTTGCCTGCTTAACCTCATGCTGATACCAGTCATGTTCACCTGCTGGTCAGTTCGTAAAGAGACATCACATAGAGCGTCCCCTTGCCTCCAAAGAAAGATCCCAGAGTCTTCACGGAAGTAACGATGTTCCAGAACAGCGCCATCTACAAAGCATTGTCTGTGTCTCCTCCAGACGGGATCATTTCAATGGGCTTCAGACAGAAGCAGCATCTAGTTCTGAACATAAAGCAGAGAGCCCCATGTACGGTGGGCGGTTCAGTGGTTAATTGTGTACATAACAAGTAAACAAATGGCTGGGTGTTCCACCAGGTCTCACTGACGTCGCGCTCTACTCTGAAGCTTCCCCTAAAATCCATCCCCGAGGAACACAAAGCAGGTAAAGCAAGGTTACTAACCATGATCCGAAGACAAAGTCGTGAGATCAACCCGGCCAAAAGTAAAGACTGGCAGAAAGTGGAAGGTTCGGGAGGCAGTAGACGTGACAAAAGGAAAACCTTAAGATCAAAGAAAATAACAGGCCACACAGACCAACAGACAAGGGCTCGAATCAACAGAAATGAAATAGTGGTCAAAAGCAAAACGGAAAGCAAACAGAGACATGGCAACAGAGGAGCTAAAGAAAGAAAGGGGCGCCAAGAGAATTCAGAAAGCAATCCAGCGAGGCCAACAAGGACAGTGGACTACGCACTGCAAAGAAGCTTCACCTGGAATGATATACGGCACATGGCATCTCTTAGAGTCAGATTCATCCTCACATCTGTATATGAATACCTGGCCCTCGAATTCCAACCTGGCCAAATGGGGGAAATCAGATGACCTTACGTGTCTGTCCACTCTGTCACGGCAAACTTTACAGCATTTCCAGAGTTCATGCAAAGCAGCACTAAACCGGGGAACGTACACACGGAGGAACAACCAAGTGCTGAAGGAGATCACACATGCGGTTGGAACTGCTGGAGGAAGCTCTATGCCACCGGACGCTCCAGCAACAAAGTTCTACACGGCAGGGTGTCACAAATCATGGTCTGGAACTGCTGTGATATCAAGAACATGGAAGCAGGGTTACTGGATGAAGTGGACGACTGGGGATGCACAGGCGACCTTCCAGAATGAGAGAACATACAGCCATCATCAAGAAGAGTGGCGTGAGACTGGATATTGTTCTCCACTCAGGTTTATCAAAACAAATGATTGTGATCGAACTCACCGTGCAGTTCGAAAGCAGAATGGAGCAAGCGCACCTCTACAAGACTAAGAGGTATGCCAGTCTAGCGAGCAGCTTGAAGGAATCCGGCTTCCAGGCCCGGTGTAACGAAAAGTTTTAACTCCCTGAATGATTTAACTCCCAGGGGGTGAAACTGTTCATATGTAAATTTTAACTCCCTGGCAGTTAAACTACAATGACTCCCACCCTGTGCCAAAATAACTCCACTCAGTAAAACTTCAAAATGTTCTAAAATCTTTTTGTACAAGTTTCAACAAATTCTTGAAACATTAAGGTGCGGGGGTGGGGGGGTGGGTGGGTGGTGGAGTCATTTTGTACATATATATCAGACTTATCTTCCACCCTGTAACAGAATGACCCCCCTCCCCCCGGGAGTTAGTACAGATTAACTCCTGGGAGTTAATCCAGGCGTGTAAAAAAGTTTAACTCCCTGCTCACTAAGGGGAGTCAGTTTTTCACAATTTAGAATAACTTTCCTGGGAGTTATTGTACACGCGTGTTTTCTGACTCCCAGGGAGTTACTTTGTAACAGAGGGGGAGTTAATCTGATCATGACTAAGTTGACTCCCCAACCACCTATAGCCAAGTGTCTTTTGGTAAGAGAATGGAGAAGTGGATTTAATGTTCATGAACATCATCATCATAGGGAAAGGAAATGTTCGTGTACATATTCATGTGCTCATCTATGTATGTCTTGATATTTTGCTATTCCTTTTTTTTTTTGCATATAATCTGTATGTAAAATCTGCATATACATGAATTAATGGTTTGATGCCTTTAGTAGAAATACTGTACCTTCAGTCTTTGGCGTTCTGTCTGTCTGTCTGTCTGTCTGTCTGTCTGTCTCTCTCCTCTCTCTCTCTCTCTCTCTCTCTCTCTCTCTCTCTCTCTCTCTCTCTCTCTCTCATGGAATCTATGCGACTATCAAACAGACACCCGTAAGTGTAGGCCATTACATTCAAATGGTGTAGAAAGGGAAAAATTTTCAATTTTTCATTGTGTCATGCCGCCAAATTAGAGAGGGGGAGGAGGGGAAGGGGGGGTGAGAGGGTAAGGAAGGTGGGAAGAGAATGACGAGTAGTTGCGACGTGACGTAAAAACGTAAAATTGTTTGTATTGACTCGCTACATCTGGGAGAGAAGGAAGGAGAGAAAGAGGGTTAGCATAGATTAGAAATTTGTGTGTGAGACACATGAAATACAGAGAGAGAGAGAAAAAAAGGTTGTGTGTGTGTGTGTGTGTGTGTGTGTGTGTGTGTGACTGTTTTTGTACAATTTGTACAAGAGGGTGGCTGCTTGGGACCGATCTGATGCAGTTGTCAAGTGACTCGTCACAGGTGTGGTGGTGTGCGTGTGCAAAGCTGAAAATGAAAGTCGGCCAGCCAATCAGAAAAAACACACACATTTTTCAATAAAATTCCGGACACGTGACTAATTCACAGAAACCAATAATATCGAAGTAAACAATTTTAAGTGACTAGTCATGGTCTGGCAAGTTAGTGTGGGAACACACACACACACACACACTTCGCTACCTGGGTGATAGCGAGGTGCGGGGAGTGGGTGGTGGGTGGGGGGTGGGAGTCATTCTAGTGGTATGTCAGAATAACTCCCCTGGAGTCAAACTGAAACACACAGGGAGTCACTTTTTTATATTCTAGTTAACTCCTAGGGAGTTAAAATTTACAAATGGATAGTTAAACTCCCTGGAGTTAAACCTTTTGGGAGTTAAAACTTTTCATTACACCGGGTCTTTGTGTTAAAAGTTGGAGCGAGGGGATTTGTAGGCTCATGAGCTTGTGGGTTCGAATCCTGGCAGCGCCAGGAAAAAAGTTGGCAGTAGATCGTCATCTGGGGGTCACGACTTGGATGAGGCCTAGCCCCCTCAGAGTGTAAGGAGTTCAGGGCCAAAACACTTGGGGGGGGGGGGGGGGGGGGGGGGGGGGAGGGGAGGTGGAGGGACACAGTTTTTCTCTCAAAGCCTTCTGCTGTCAAGCTGTCCCTAGCCCTAGAATTTCTTCCTACTGGGTGTCAGGAAATGAAATGTGTAACATACTGCAAGCAACGCCATCTCTTAGACAAGCAGTTACTGTTTTCGTTTCAGTCTATGCTTTGGCCGTCATTTCAAATTCGAAGTCAAAAGATTTTAATCCGGAAATCCCTGTAGATGCATATGGATAAGAAAAAAGCTTTCCAGAGTCACGCACAATTGCCTAAACGTGTGTAACACGAGGGACTACGACTCTTTTCACACACATACACGCTCACACTGTAACTGTGGGGAAAGAGCCTGAAATCTTTACAAACGCTTGTATTGATTATGCTAACACTTGATAACATAAACACAGCCTATGACACATGTCTTTATTAACTATTTCATGATGATTTGCACATTTAAGCGTTACAGTTTGAACAAACTTCACTACTTTGAGCAATGTGGTGTGTGTGTGTGTGTGTGTGTGTGTGTGTGTGTGTGTGTGTGTGTGTGTGTGTTAGCGTGTGTACGTGCGCGCGTGCGTGTGCGCGCGCGTGCGTGCGTGTGTGTGTGTGCATATTTCCATGGTCTTTTTTTTGTCGTGGTCTAGGGTAATCCTTGAAGTTTGGTCAGATCTGATCAGTTTGTTCTGTCATCATATATGTGGCACGACAAAGGCGAAAGCGTATCCAATCAATATTTTGGTAATAACAGCCTTTCCGTGAAATATTTGTGCATTCTGAAGTAAGCCCCCTGGAAATGTAATAAATGAAGTAACTTTTGTGAAGTTTTTATTCTATCATTTTCTCCCTAACCTGGTTTTGTCGAAGCCATCGTTTCATTTTCAAATTTTCAGGTAGATTCTTTGGTCATCACCTTTCAATCATTCTAGTGTTTGGTGCTTGTAGTCCGAGTATCTGTAGCTCGTTTGCTTCAAATCTGTATTCAGCCCACCCCCCTTCACCCTCATAATGAAGGAGACTGTCCTAATATCATTTCTCTGTCTCTGTTTCTCTCTCTGTCTCTGTCTCTGTCTGTCTGTCTGTCTCTCTTCCTCTCTCTCTCCATCTGTCTCTGCCTCTCTGATTGCTGATACAGATAGTCATAGCATTAACGTTTTTTTTTTCATGTATTTAAAATGTAAGACCATTGGATCAATGATGGAGACACACTCTGCCTGTCTGGACTCGGCAGTGCATAGCAAGGCACGAGAGCGTCAGTGCCATGCCAGATGTGCTGATGGAACCAAAGACGGCACGCTTTGGGGCTACAAGGTCTGTTCTGCCTGTGGGGCTGCCTGGAGAAGTTCAGACAGCATGCTCACTTAGGTGGTGGTGGCTAACAAAGTACCCTCCCTTTCCGGCCCCCCTCCATTCTGTGTCCTGTCATACCCCCTTCACCCCAGTACAGAAGCTGGTCATCAAATGAGTTGTTACATTTTCACAGCATTGCGTGTTTACTTGACCTTTTTTTTTTAAAGTACTGTCAGTTTTTTTTTTCTAGAATGAAGCTGACTTCGATTTTTGATGGAAGGACATTCATGTATGAAAGAGGGTACAAAAGGAAATCTTTCCTCCTGCTGTTCTTCCGTTTGTCAACAGAATTCGCAAATATGGAGTTCTTTTTTCATGTTCAAGTTGAATGTTGCACCAAATACTTAAAAAAAAAAAAATCAACTATGATCAAACTACAAAGATGATTTTCCAATGGATGACTATCATTTGTAAGTGAAAACGAAACAGATTTATAAATGAAAATAATGGAAGGATTTCTGAACTCACCTCAAGGCCTAGACTGAGTGCTATTGCTGCTAATGCTACTGCTAGTTTTACTACTAGTACTATATCGACTAGCCACTTTCTTTCTGACTTTGGAGTCAACAATGTCAACGAACTGTATTAAATTGTGGAATGTCACGTGCAGTAGAGAACACAAAGTAGGTAGCTTGTACAAGATACGCTCAAAGTTGACATTTTTGTTTCTTGACTATCGGGAACCTTGCCTTTGGTCAAAGTTTTTCCTCCAATATCAGATTCAACAAGTAATCTGAAAGAGTAGTAACTGAAAAAAGAAAAAACGAAAACGAACAAAAAATGCATACCTGCAACTCGAAGTTCTCTAGCACCAGGACCAAGTGAGTCGTGTGTCACAAATGAGGTGGAAGCGGTCGTCGTTCACCGAATCCCCCAGATGAGTTTCGCAAAACCTTGCCCTGGATTGCAGTTCCCTGTTATGTTTGAAAAGTACGTTAAAAATCGTGCTGCTAAGTTATTCTGAAGGTGTTCAGTTCTCTCTCTCTCTCTCTCTCTCTCTCTCTCTCTCTCTCTCTCTCTCTCTCTCTCTGTCTCTCTCTCTCTGTCTCTGTCTCTCTCTCTCTCTCTCTCTCTGTCTCTCTCTCTCTGTCTCTCTCTCTGTCTCTCTCTCTCTCTCTCTGTCTGTCTCTCTCTCTCTCTCTCTCTCTCTCTCTCTCTCTCTCTCTCTCTCTATCTCTCTCTCTCTCTCTCTCTTCCAGTATGGCAACAGCATTTTGTGTGCAGAAATCATTGATTTCTTTCTTAAACTATTCCACCATTGAGCCCCCTCCCTATTCCTTTCCTAGCACTTCCTTAATCCGCCCCTAAATCCCCTCCCCTTCAAAATATACCATTCTTATCTTAATGTTGTCTTAATCTTAAAATCTTAAAAGCAGTATTTTTGTTACACTGTGTGTGCATGAAGTGTTACTTTCTGTGACTGGTGAATGGTTTGTGTTTGTCTTTTAGAGGTGGGTGGAAGGGAGGGGGGTGGTATTGTTGGTACACTGTGTGCATATGGAGTTTTACTTTGTGAAACTGGCGGCTGTTTTAGTCTTTCAGAGGATGAGAGGGGAGGGGAGTGGTATTGTTGGTACACTGTGTGCATATGAAGATTTACCTTCTGTGACCAGTGGGTGTTTATGTCTTTTAGCGGCGGCGGGTGGAAGGGAGAGGGTTGGCATTGTCGGTACACTGCCTGCATATGGAGTTTTACTTTCTGTGACTGGCGGCTGATTTAATCTTTCAGAGGATGGGGGAAGGGGGGGGGGGGGGGGGGGGGGGATGGAAAGTGGTATATTTGGTACACAGCGTATGTACGGAGTTTTACCGTCTAAGAGCAGTGGATGCTTGTGTGTTTCAGAGGTGGGAGGTGGGGGTTGGAGCGCCATATTTGGTACGCAAAGTGTATGGAGTTTTACTTTCTGTGAGGAATGGATGTTTCGTCTTTAAGAGGATGGAGGGGAGGGGGGGGGGGGGGGTATTGTTGGTACACTGTGTGTATTGAGTGTTACTTTCAGTGAAGAGTGGATGCTTCTGTCTTTAAGAGGTGGGGATGGGGGGGGGGGGGGGTATTGTTGGTACACTGTATGTGCATGGAGGGTTACTCTCTGTGAGGGATGGATGTTTCTGTCTTTCAGAGAATGGGAGAGAGGGTTGTCCTTATAGAGTGTACCCCATTTCTGATGATCATATTTACTTCGTTTTAATAATAATAAAAAAAAATTGTCATTCTTGTGGATCTAGAGCGTGGAGGGAAGGAGCGGAGGGCAGCTATTGTTGGTACATCATATATATGGAGTTCTACTGTCTTTTAGACGTCTGAAGGCGGGGGGGGGGGGGGGGGGGGGGGGGGTAGGGGGAGGGGGGGTCCGTGGTGCCCCATTTTCATTTTATCCATTTGCTTCGGGGGGTCGGGGGGGGGGGGGGGGGGGGGGGGGGGGGGGGACGGGTCCGGTGGTGCCCCGTTTTATCCATTTGCCTCCTGGAGGGGAGGGGCATTATTGGAACACTGTCTATATGGAGTTCTAACATCTGTGAGCAGTGGATGATTTTGTCTTTGAGAGGAAGGCAGAGGAGGAATGGGTCTTAATGGTTCCTTGTGTATAGAGTTTCTGTCGTTCAGAAGCGGGAGGAAGGGGGAGTGTTGCTGGAATACTATGTGTATGGAGTGGTAATGTTTGTGACCAGTGGCTGTTTCTGTCTTCCAGGGGATGGTAGGGAGGGGTGCCCTTTTAGGGCTGCTCCATTTTCAGATTATTCCATTTTTTTTCAGGATTCTTTTTTCAAGTTTACCTTGTTATGGACGGGAGAGAGAGAGAGAGAGAGAGAGAGAGAGAGAGAGAGAGAGAGAGGGCTGATGTTGGTACAATCTGTGTATAGAGTTCGACTGTCTGTGTGCAGTGCCTGTGTCTTTGTGTCAGGGGTTTGAGGGGAGGAGTGTCTCATTCAGATGGTGCTCCATTTTCCAATCATCCTCTTTGCTTTAGCATTTTCTATGGTCTTAGTCATTCCAATGGACGTAGAGCGTGTAGAGGGAGATAAGTGGAGGGGAGGGTAAGGTTGGTACACGCTCTGTGTAGAGTTCTTCTATCTGTAAGCAGTGGCTCTTTCAGGAGCAGATACAGGTAAGACGACCACAAATAACGGTGTTCTGCGTGGGTTCAGGGAATTATAGGTA
>JADBJO010005491.1:140000-160784 GCA_016801955.1 Conus betulinus
GACGTCAGGGGGGGGGGGGGGGGAGCGGGAATGGGAATGGGTGCAGTGTGCATGCGAGATGGTGAGGGAGGGGTTGGGAATGGGGGTCGAGGCGGACCGACCCTGGACGTGTTGGAAAGGCTGAAGACGTGAGGGTGCCTTTAGTAAACACCTTCAGCCCAGTGTCACATGTGAGGTCATGAACATTTCATGGCATGGCATATTTCCTTGGATTGTGAAAGCAATGTCCATATTTCCTCGCAATTGGAATGACCTTGATCGTTGATGGAGATAAGCTATTGCATGGAAGGGGATGCAAAAGGAAATCTTTCCTCCGACTGTACTTCTGTTTGCTGAAAGTGTCGAGGCAATATGAAACACTTTTCTTGTCAGTTGAAAAGACGCACTGATACCAATGTGTTGAAATAACACTGAACCAAACTACAAGGTATTATTTTTTTTTAGGGATTATTAACAAAAAATAATCATTTGGAAGTGAAAAGAGCAGCTTTACTGTTGAAAATGATGGAGAAAATTTCAAAGTGACCGCAATGCCTAGACTGAGAAATAGCCATTCTCACTTATTTCGATTGATTCTTCTTCTCTTCTTCTACTGCTACTACTACTACAACTACTGCTACACAACTGGTATTACTACTATTTATACTACCACCACCGTCATTTCTTCTTCTGGTGCTAACGATGGTGCTGTTGCTGTTACTACTAGTGCTACACCTGCAGGCCATGTTCCCGTCTGCGTTTGGAATGAGCAGCAATTCAACTAATTGTGTTAACATGGTGGAATGTCAGCAGGAGTAGAGGGTGGCTTGTGCGAAATTTTAGTGCTTAATATTGTTGTGTACGAGTGTATACCAATGTGTCCAGGAGAATAAATCACAGTACCAGTGAAGTTCCCTTTTTAGGAGACAAGGGGTGGGTGAGAGCGCGTGTAGAATGAAAAGAGAGAGGACAACAGATCTGACGTTGTCCCTCTTCTGCAGCATGTCCAGTGGTAGCCTTCTGCTATAACAGCGATGGAAGATATCCTTTTGTGTCCTCCCCTCCATTATCTCCTCAGCTTCCTGAGTGGACCCCTTCAGCGAACAGGTTGCACAGTCAACAGCCAAGGCTAACACAATTGTGGATCTCATGTGCAAGTCCTTCAAACCCACAGGAGATCTTTGGGAAGCCTCATAATGCTCTTGTTCTCTGACTGAAGCAGTGCACTGGAAACTAAGAACATTCATTGCAGTGAGATTGAGGATGCACATCTCCAGGCAAATGACGCTGCTGGCATCTCTGAAGAATGAAGCATATCCAGAGAGACAGAGCCACACTTGGAACATTGTTGAGACAGGAAGACATAATACCGGTTTTTCCACCAACTGCATGGATTTTATGACGTCGACTGCCATATTTTAAACTGGCTCCATGACAGAAGCCACACTGTCTACGTTTGAAGGGGTGGGGGCGTGAAAGGGGGACAGCTAATTCCTCTACTGCATCATCTATCTCTCTAACACCCTGCTCGGCCGTGTAAAGACTGTGCGTACGGTCAATGTCTTCCAGAGCCGGCTTGATACACCCGGAAGGGTATGCCCGACCTGGATTCACCAGCAAGCCACAAATCTGCTCAGCCAACCTCTGTCCACTCTTTCAGGTCGCACAGTCAACGGCCAAGGCCGAAAGGACGACTTGTTTTTCATCTGCTTCTGCCACGCCTGCCGCTCAATCTGTAGTGTTAGTAAGGTGGTCAAATGCAAAGTTTGAAAAAGCTTCAGATTAACCGCCATATTGTTGCGTTCGTGGATGGTTTAAGACGTTTCATCTGACAGAGTTGTACGAGTAACGTCAAGTCAAATCGACTCCAAAAGAAATGTTCACAACGGACATTTTCATCCCGACGCATCTTGACCACTGTTATCATTTCATATCATATATATATACATAACATATCACATGATATCATATCATATCATTTCATAATATATCATATATATCATATATATATATCATATCATATCATATCATATATCATCATATCATCATATCATATCATATCATATCATATATCAGTGGCATCTTAGGCATTTTCAGCCTTTAGCATGCTAAATGTAGATAATTTTTTTTTTTTGTGAGAAATATTTTGATCAATTTCTCGCACTTTTATAAAGCACATACGTGGTTTAAAAAATTTTAAATCAATGCAAGTCAATGTTTGTTGGAAACAAAAGGTGTATCCAGTATTTATCGAGACGGTTTTTGAAAGTGTTAACAGTTTCTGCTCCAACAACATTGATTGGCAAGTTATTCCAAGTATTAAACACTTCTGTTAGTGAAAACGTTTGCTGCTTTTGACGTTTTAGTAAACTTGTTTCGTTAGTTTGAACAGGTGCCCTCTAGTTGTAGATTCTGTGTTCAACCGAAATAGTGTGCCAGTGGTTTGAATGTAAAACTGTTGTGCTGGGCATTCATTACTCTGACTGCATGAGATAGGAAGTCAAAGTATCATCCTGTGATATGATTAATACAGCAATATCAAAACGATCTCCATATATCACTCTATGATATGATTAATACAGCAATATCAACACGATCTCCATGTATCACTCTGTGATATGATTAATAGAGCAATATGAAAACTAGATATGTTTGATACAGCAATATTAAAACTATTTCCATGTATCATTCTGTGATATGATTAATATATCAATATCAAAACTATCTCCAAGTATCACTCTGTGATATGATTAATACAGCAATATCAAAAAAACTAGATATGTTTAATACAACAATATTCAAACTATCTCCAAGTATCATTCTGGGACATGATCAATTCAGCAATATCAAAACTAGATATGTTTAATACAGCAATATTCAAACTATCTCCAAATATCATTCTGTGATATGATTAATACAGCAATATCAAAACTAGATATGTTTAATACAGCAATATTAAATCTATCTCCAAGTATTATTCTGTATCATGATTAATGCAGTAATATCAAAACTATTTCCAAGTATTGTTCTGTGATGTGGTTGATACAGCAATATTAATTCTATCTCTCGATGAACCTTCCGAGCGCCAGTAGTCTGCTGCTCTCTCTTTGGAAGAAACATTTGTGTACATGCCCACCACACTCTCCCCTTCACCCATTCCCCCATCCACACCCTAACCCCATGTCCTACCCCACTGCTCGATGAACCTTCCGAGCGCCAGTAGTCTGCTCTCTCTTTGTAAAGATACATTTTGTGTATATGCCCCCCCACTCTCCCCTTCACCCATTCCCCCATCCACACCCTAACCCCATGTCCTACCCCACTGCCCTACATTCCATTTCCAAACCACACCTTTCTTCCTCCACTCTCTAGTTCTCGTTTTGCAAACAGACCCTGAAAGATTATCAAACGATTCAAAATCACTCTCTCTCTCTCTCCCTCTTTGACGTGTGTGCGTGTGTGTGTGTGTGTGTGTGTGTGTGTGTGTGTGTGTGTGTGTGTGTGTGTGTGTGTGTGTGTGTGTGTGTGTGTGTGGATTCAAAATCATTCTCTCTTTCTCTCCCTCTCTGACGTGTGTGTGTGTGTGTGTGTGTGTGTGTGTGTGTGTGTGTGTGTGTGTGTGTGTGTGTGTGTGTGTGTGTGTGTGCGTGCGCAAAGAAACAAAAATATATTGTCTAAAAACCTGAGTCTCCCCCCTCATTCCCCCCCCCCCCCCCCCCCCCCTTAAGGGCTTCTATCCATCCAGATATCAAAACCGATTATTAGAAACTATTGACATTGTATACTTGCTTATGGATTTTTTTTTTGTGCCGAAAAAGCCTGATATAGGACGGGGGAAAGTTTAAATGTAGAAGGTGTGCAAAATGAAATCTTTCCATGACTGTAGTAAAATACACTACCTTAAATATTCACAGCCACTTACTTCTCTATACACATTTGGCAGGTATGTATGTGATGATTCTGTCTGCTTAAAAGACTGTCATGGAAAGTGTTCAAAAATATGAAAGTAATGTTCATAAAAATATCAGTCCCACGTGTGATTTGTACACGCTCAAAAAATAGGACATTGCTATCGTTTTTAATTTGGCTTCAATTTGCGTTCATATTTTTAGTATGTTTTGCTACGTGCACGGGGCAAATATCCAAAGCATGCATTTGGTCAAGGTCTTCAGAAGTTGCCATTATTTCCATTTTCTTCCCGTCTAAACATGGCCTAGACAGTGTCAGAGGAGAGCATCCATCCTCTCCTTCAGCTGCCCTAGCCTTTCCTGATCTGAATCAGATACCCATTCCCTTCTTTCTGCTTTGCTTGGAGTGACTACAGTCACAGCGGACTGTTCTGTCACTGTTTGAGGTGTACAGTCACAGTGAACTGTTCTGTCACTGTTTGAGGTGTACAGTCACAGCTGGACTGTTCTGTCACTGTTTGAGGTGTACAGTCACACACTGGACTGTTCTGTCACTGTTTGAGGTGTACAGTCACAGCTGACTGTTCTGTCACTGTTTGTCTGACTGTTGTCACTGTTTGAGGTGTACAGTCACAGCTGACTGTTCTGTCACTGTTTGAGGTGTACAGTCACAGCCGACTGTTCTGTCACTGTTTGAGATGTACAGTCACACAGCTGACTGTTCTTTCACGGTTTTGGGGATCTATGGAAAGAAATTCGTGATCTGCAGCGAAAAGAAAAAAGGGTACTTCTTAGACCTCCATTCCCCACACACCCCTCCCTCCCCTTCCTGCCCCTTCTACCAAAATGTAAGTTCACTGTTCTCATAGCTGTATTGTGTAATGGTTGTTGTCTTTGCATTACAAACACATTGCAACCAAAAGGACGGCGCTTGATCACGATGTGACCCTCTTACCACGAATTTTTTCTGCTTAAAAGTCATCTGGGAATAAAATGCTGACACTGTTATAAACATGCAGGTGCTTTACATCTTTCTGTTTGCGATTTCCAGCTTTTGAATGTTTAACATAGAGCCAGCAAGGGCGCCAGCAAAGCAGCAAGCGAGAGAGAGGAAAAGGTAAGGATGAGTGAGGGGGTAAAGAGGCTTGACTATGGGGAACATTTGCCCTTGACACCAATTTTTTCAACCCGATTTCAGATTCCAACTAGTAGTCTTAAAGGTTCTTTTACGCTGAAAAATAAACGAAAAAAAAAATGCATACCTGCAAAAGCAAAGACCTGGACGACTAGGACCGGGTAAGTCGTGTGTCACAGATGAGGCACAAGTGGTCGTCGTTCACTGAATCCACAATCTGAGTTTGACACAATCCTGACCTCCACTGCAGTTCCTGGTATGTTGTAAACACACGGTAAAATCGTGCTGACAGGTTAATCTGAAGCACGTCAACTCTCTCTCTCTCTCTCTCTCTCTCTCTCTCTCTCTCTCTCTGGGGTGAACACTTCGCACTTGTTCAGGCAAGACGTGTTTTCTTGGTGCTGCGGCAACTTAATTCGTTTTTTTTTGGCTAATTATCAACATTTAATTAACTTAAGTCATCTCATTTTCAGCAAGTCAAGATGCCTTGCAGCAATGAGCTGTTTCGTGCAAAAATTGGGACATTTCAGCCAATTTTAGTGAAGATTTTGATGAGGAAATGTGAAAGGTCATGCCGTATCAAATCTTCAAAGCTGTACTCACCTTACACAAAGTGGGACTTTTTGACAGACTTGTCATATCGACTGATTGTGACGACGTTGTGCATGATGGTGTTTCTGTTAGGCGTGAGGTGGGTGCTTGTAACAGATCGTGATGTCGGACTTGTTCAGTTTATATATGAATGGTGGGGGGGGGGGGGGGGGGGGGGGGAAAGCATAAGGAAATCCGTCGATGTGTGTAACGGAGATTTGTCAAAACGGGGCTTTTCCGCTTCCAAGGTCGGCGACGATGTGGGAGTCTCAACGGAACTGCTACACATTACAGGGTATAGACCAGCAGAGGTATGTAAATCCCTATGCAGGACTATTCTTGTGTCTTTCTGGAGATACAGAACTCAATCCTGGCCCTTCAACCGAAGATTTGATAGGTGACCTGATGATCCATATGTGCCCGCTTTGACAGTACTGCTGCTGACATCAAGTCTCTTTCTTCCACTGTCTCCTCCATGTCTTCACCACTCCAAGAGATCGCAGAACAGCTAAGCAAAAGAAAAGAAGAGATACTAAATTCGAAAGAAAATGCAAAGCAACTTGAACACAGACTTGGAAAAACTGAAGAAAAAAAATTTTCAACATGACACTGTTGCGAAAAGACAACCTTGTCTTCTACGGCATACCAGAAGCAGGTGATAAAAGAGGGTCTGAAGACTGTGCTCAGATACTCATTGAACTGCTCTGCAAACATGATTTGTCAAGAACATGGTCAGAAGACGAGTTTTCCACAGCATACAGATTAGGTAAGAAACAAACCAGATTCGACCAAGACCTATGCTGGCCAAATTGCTAAGAAACAAAGACAAAAAGAGATTGATCAGTAACAAAGCAACTCGTGAAAACTTGAAAAAAAAAACCGGAATAAGAATGGCCGATGATCTGACAGAACAACAATGACACACACTCAATGAACTGAAGAAAGGTGGATATACAGCCTTTTACAGAGATTTAAACTCATCAAATACAAGAGACAAAGCCACAACGAACATGAGCAGTTTCTTGATGTCGACAACGAGGAAGGCGCTGCCAGGAACCAGCCAGCACAGGACTACCATAAGTCACCCCAGTCCTCTCTTCCTGTTCCCCTTCCTGCTCGTTCCCTTCCCACATCCTCCCTGTATACCTGCTCCTCTCCTTCCTCCCCCATTCTTCCCTGCCCTTTCCCGCTCTCTGACCACTATTCCTCGTCGTCCCACCTCCCCCAACCCTGCTCGTCGATCCCCTCCCCTCCCTTCCACTCACCATCACCTATCCTCCTCTCCCTCCACCCGTACTACCCCCTCCCCAGATACATACTTTCATTCCCCCCTCCCCCTCTTACCCCCACGATCTGTCTTCCTCCTCCCCTCGTCCCACTCCTGATTACCCTTTTTGCTTCAGTATTAAAAAAAAATGTCTTCAGCATATGTTATGGATGTAGAAGGTGTGGAGGGGGGTGGAGAAGGAGTGGTGTTGTTAGTCTCCTTTGTTTGGAATTCTACAGTCTGTGAGCAGTGGCTGTTTCTGTCTTTCAGGGAATTGGACGGTGTGTGTGTGTGTGTGTGTGTGTGTGTGTGTGTGTGTGTGTGTGTGTGTGTGTGTGTGTGTGTGTGTGTGTGTGTGTTGTTGTGTTGTTGTTGTTGTTGTTGTTGTTGTCTTCAATTTAACGTCTATCCACATAGTGATATTAGACGGGGGGAGAGGAGGGGGGAGGGAGGGGATCGGGGGAGGAGGAGGGGAGGGGGGCCGTATTGTGTGTGTATGTGTTTAGGTCTCTTTGATAAGGGGGAGGAGGAAAAAAAAGGTCAGAAAAATGAGCATTAACAACAATTACAATCAACTAGTCTATAACAATGTCCTACAGGACTATGAAGTAAACATTTCGCAATATTAAACAAACTAGTAGCATTTTTGAAAACGCCTTCAATACAGTTTTCAGAAATCACTGGTAAGATAGGTCTTAACCTCTGACATTCAAAAAAATGATGTGCTTGCTAGATATTTGTTCACCACATAAACATCTAACATTTTTTGCTGTATTTTGTGATGAACGCAGTTTTAGTTTTATCCTGTGTGTGTGTGTGTGTGTGTGTGTGTGTGTGTGTGTGTGTGTGTGTGTGTGTGTGTGTGTGGGCGATGAGTATTGTTGGTACACAATGCATATAGAATTCTCTTATCACTCTGCAATGGCTGTTTGTCCTTCAGAGATGGGAGGGGGAGAAAGGGGAGGAGTACTGTTGGTACACTATTTGCGTGGAATTGTACTTTCTGTGAGTGGTGGCTGTTTCTGTTATTCACAGCTGGAAGGGAGGGTGCCCTATTCACAGTGTGTATAGGGAGGGGGGGGGGGGGTGGGGTGGGGTGGTGGGGGGGGGGGGGGGGTGGGGGGGGGGAGGCAAGGGATGTTGTCGGGACACTCAGTGAGTAAAGTCCTATTCTCTGCCAGCAGCCCTTGTTTCTGTTTTTTCAGAAGCAGGGGATGGGGGAAAAGGGGGGGGAGATGGGGGCGAGGGGTGTTGCTGTACACAGTGTGTGGATGAATTTGTACTTTCTGTGGACAGTAGGCATTTCTGTCTTTTAGAGGTGGAATGTGTGTGTGTGTGTGTGTGTGTGTGTGTGTGTGTGTGTGTGTGTGTGTGTGCGCGCGCGCGTGCATGCGTGCGTGCGTGCGTGCGTACGTGCGTGCGTGCGTGTGTGTGTGTGTGTGTGTGTGTGTGTGTGTGTGTGTGTGTGTGTGTGTGTGTGTGTGTGTGTGTGGGGTGGGGGGGGGGGGGGGGAGGGGGGTATTTGTGGTATCCTTTGTGTGCATGAAGTATTAACTTTCTGTGACCAGTGGATGTTTCTGTCTTTTAGTGGTGAGTGGAAGGGAGGGGGTTGGTATTGTTGGTACACTCTGTGAGTACGGAGTTTCACTTTCTGTGACTTGCGGCTGTTTTAGTGTTTGAGAGGATGAGAGGGAGGAGGTGGGGGTGGGGGGGGGGGGGGGGGGGAACAGTATTGGTTGGTACATTCTGTGTATATGAAGCTTTACTTTCTGTGACCAATGGTGTTTTAAGTCTTTTAAAGAAGGAAGGTGGTGTGTTTTAAAGGTGGTGTTTTTTCTTTTTTGTCTTTCAGTGTGTGTGTGTGTGTGTGTGTGTGTGTGTGTGTGTGTGTGTGTGTGTGTGTGTGTGTGTGTGTGTGTGTGTATCACTGGTACACTGTGTGTATGGAGTTTTTACTTTGTGTGAACAGTGCCTGTTTTTGTCTTTCAGAGTATGGTGGTGGTGGTGGGTGGTGGGGGGGGGGGGGGGGGTTTATTATTGGTACATTGTGTATGTATGGAGTTTTACTTTGTGTGTGAACAGTGCCTGTTTTGTCTTTAGAGATGGTGGTGGTGGTGGTGGTGGTGGTGGTGGGGGGGGGGGGGGGGGGGTTCACTGTGTATATGGAGTTTTTCACTTTGTGCGAACAGTGCCTGTTTTGTCTTTCAGAGTATGGTGGTGGTGGTGGTGGTGGTGGTGGTGGTGGGGGGGGGGTGTTCACTGTGTATGGGGTTTAACTTTGTGCGAACAGTGCTGTGTTTTTCAGAGTCTTTGTGAGTATGGTGGTGGTGTTGGTGGTGTTCTGTGTATGGAGTTTAACTTTGTGCGAACAGTGTGGTTTTGTCTTTCAGAGTATGGTGGTGGTGGTGGTGGTGGTGGGGGGGGGGTTCACTGTGTATGGAGTTTCACTTTGTGCAAGCAGTGCCTGTTTTGTCTTTCAGAGTATGGTGGTGGGTGGTGGTGGTGGTGGGTTTGGGGGGGGGGGGGTCACTGTGTATATGGAGTTTCACTTTGTGCAAGCAGTGCCTGTTTTTTTTGTCTTTCAGAGTATGGTGGTGGTGGTGGTGGTGGTGGTGGGGGGGGGGGGGGGGGGGGTTCACTGTGTATATGGAGTTTCACTTTGTGTGCAAGCAGTGCCTACTTTTTTGTCTTTTAGAGGTAGGAGGAGTATGGGGGGGGGGGGGGGGGGGGGGGGGGGCGGGAGGACGGTATATATTTATACTGTGTGTGTGAAGTGTTACTTTATGTTACTTTATGTGACCACTGGCTGTTTTTATTTTTCAGAGCATGGAGTGGGGGGGGGGGGGGGTATTTCTGGTATACTGGTGGGGGGGGGTATTTTCTGTATTGGTGGTATTTCTGTGAGTGGAGTTTTATTTTTCTGTTACAGGTAGTGTGTTGTGTGTGTGTGTGTGTGTGTGTGGGGGGGGGGGGGGGGGGGGGGGGGGGGGGGGGGGGGGGGGTATTGGTGGTACACACTGTGTGTATGGAGTTTTTACTTTCTGTGAGCAGTGGCTGTGTCTCTCTTTCAGAGGTGAGAGTGGGGGGGGCGGGCGGGGGGGGGGGGGGGGGGGGGGGGGGGGGGGGGGGGGGGGGGGGGGGACAGGGAGCAGTATTGTTGGTACGGTGCGTATGAAGATTTACTTTCTTGAGCTGTGGCTGTTTCTGACTTTTAGAAGATGGAAGGGAGGGGTGCCCGTTTTAGGGGAGCCCCATTTCTGATTGTCATTTTTCTTCGTTTTTGAAAAATGGGTTTTGTCATTTTTATGAATCTAAAGGCGGGAGAAGGAGGGGAGGACAGCTGTTATTGGTACATTCTATATATGGAGTTCAACTGTCTCTGTGTAGTGACCGTCTCTGTCATTTACAGGACTAAAGAGAGAGAGAGAGAGAGAGAGAGAGAGAGAGAGAGAGAGAGAGGGGCGTGATGACTCAGGTAGTGCGCTGGTTTCTGATCATCCCTTTGCCCCCAAGAGGGGAGGTGTATTATTGGAACACTGTCTATATGGAGTTCTAATGTCTGTGAGAGTGGATGATTTTTTTGTCTTGAGAGGAAGGCAGAGGAGGAATGGGGTCTTAATGGTTCCTTGTGTATAGAGTTTCTGTCGTTCAGAAGCGGGGAGGAAGGGGGAGTGTTGCTGGAATACTATGTGTATGGAGTTGTGTTTGTGACCAGTGGCTGTTTCTGTCTTCCAGGGTATGGAAGGGAGGGGTGCCCTTCTATTCCATTTTCTTCAGGATTATTTTAAAATTTACCTTGTCATTCTTATGGATTTAGAGTTTGGACACACACACACACACACACACACACACACACACACACACACACACACACACACACAGAGAGAGAGAGAGAGAGAGAGAGAGAGAGAGAGAGAGAGAAACAGGAAGTAGGGGGTTGATGTTGGTACAATCTGTGTATAGAGTTTCGACTGTCTGTGTGCAGTGCCTGTGTCTTTGTGTCAGGGGTTTGGGGGGGAGGAGTGTCTCATTCAGATGGTGCTCCATTTTCCAATCATCCTCTTTGCTTTAGCATTTTCTATGGTCTTAGTCGTTCCAATGGACGTAGAGCGTGTAGAGGGAGATAAGTGGAGGGGAGGGGTATGGTTGGTACACGCTCTGTGTAGAGTTCTTCTATCTGTAAGCAGTGGCTCTTTCAGGAGCAGAGATAGGTAAGACGGCCACAAATAACGGTGTTCTGCGTGGGTTCAGGGAATTATAGGTAAAGGACAATTGAAAATGCTGGCCGACCATAAATTTGAGTGAAAAGTCATTAACATGAGGCCACAAGAATTGACAGACTATGCAGATGAAAATGTGTACAGACAAACACAAACACCCATGAACACCTGCACATATGCAGGCACACACACACACACACACACACACACACACACACACACACACACACACACACACACACACACACACACACACACACACACACACACACACACACACACACACACACACACACACTTACACACTACACACACACACACACACACACACACACACACACACACACACACACACACACACACACACACACACACACACACCAACACACCACACCAATACCAGTTTCTTTACTGGTTTCTTTTTTCCATGTTATATACGTTTTGATTCCCATTCAAACTACTTCTGTCAACTCAAATCCGGGATAAAGGCATTTTTAAACTTGCATCAATAAAAAAAACCCTCAAAATCACACACACACACACACACACACACACACACACACACACACACACACACACACACAAAAAAGCAATGTAAAATGTATTCCTCAGTGTTTGCGCTTAAAGTTTCCAACACGTTAAAAACATCAACCGAAGCATTTTCTTTCATTATAAAACACAAAGGGCTGAAACTGTTGTCTTGTGATTCCTCCACACCTACAGGCTGGCACTGGACGGCACCTCCCGGTGTATTCCATCCCATTGATGTCCACTCTCTGCTTGCAGCCTGGCCCCCACCACAGCAGTGACAGGCAACACCTGAGTCGTCAGTTCACACACATCACTTCTGAAGCAGCTCCCACTGACGTCATGTTCAGTATTCCATTGGACTTCAAATGCAACAGGCGTCCGTCAACATTTAAAAACACCGTTTAAAACAATACCCACCCTTTTATGGAAAATGACATTTACGAAATCTGCAGAATAAACTGACGCGTTTGGTTAGAGAAGTTTAAAGTTATGAAGACTTAAATGTAGTTGCCGATGGGTAATATGGCTTGGTGCCAATGCAGACGATGACTGGGCATGTTTAAAGCAACATCAGCCTCTGTAAGCTGTGGTGTAAGCAACAACAATTGTGCAGGCAATGTGCCGTTCACACAACAGCACTTCTGTAACTACATGTGCCGTTCACACAACAGCACTTCTGTAACTACATGTGCCATTCATACAACAGCACTTCTGTAACTACATGTGCCGTTCACACAACACTTCTGTAACTACATGTGCCATTCACTACACAACAACAGCACTTCTGTAACTACATGTGCCGTTCACACAACAGCACTTCTGTAACTACATGTGCCGTTCAACAACAACTGATTCGTTGTATTATCACCACTACTGTCACACTACCACGCCCACTACAACTGTTTCACCCATCACAGGTACCCATCACCACCACCGCCGCCGCCTGAAAACCGGTGGATGCAGAGGTCATTCATAAAAAAACTGAAGGGAAAGCACTATGGATGGTCTACATTTCTTATGTATGAAGTTCACGTAAAGACTAACCGGTGTGCAGGAATCATTCGTCTGTGATCATATTCTCCTTTTCCTTCTTCATGTATTCTTTACAGTGTTTTTCTGTCAGTAATACAGTACAAAGTGTCTGCTTGCGTAAATGATTTTCACACTACGGATGTATTTTAGAGACGGCTCCCTTAGACAACAGCTTGATGACATACTCTAAACTCAGACTGAAAACGTGACAAGATTCTGAGATGATCTCAGTCACGCACACGCACACGCACACGCAATCTCTCTCTCTCTCTCTGTGTCTGTCTGTCTGTCTGTCTGTCTGTCTGTCTGTCTCTCTCTCTCTCTCTCTCTCTCTCTCTCTCTCTCTCTCTCTCTCTCTTCTTCTTCTTCTTCTTCTTCTTCTGTTTGGGGAACAGATTCAACATGGCTCCCAGGCTCATGATCAGTCCAAGCCTTCGGTGTGGTACTTTAACATCTTGACGATGTACTCAGGGCCGTTGTGTTCAGCATATTCCATGCAGTCTGTGGCGTTCTCCATGCGGAGTTTGGCTCCATGCTGCAGAAGGAGCTGCACCACCTCCCTGTCACCGTTCCGACAGGCAAAGTACAAAGGTGTCGTTCCATCTCTGGCCACGGCGTTGACCTCAACTCCTCTCTGGAGAAGCGACTTGACAATACCTGCAGACAATCCAGGTGGCAGAAGTTCGGCTCTGTGGCCTCAGGATCTTGAGCTACATCCTCAGGTGTGGGCATTTTGTCCTCTTCTCTCAAGCGGCAAGCAAGATGGAGAGCGGTGTAGCCCGTCATCACGTCCTTCACGTGGGTGTCAAGGTCTGGCCTCTTAAGGAGCAGGTTGACGACCTTCCAATTGTCGTCTTTCCAAAGCTATAAGGAAAGGCCTAGTACCTGACATACGTTTCACGATTTACGTCCGCGTTCTTTTGAAGCAGTTTTCTCACTATGTCTTCGCTACCAACAAGGCATGCTTTGTGGAGGGCAGTTTCAAGAAGACTGTTCAAAATATCAACGTCAAAGCCAGGCTGTTCCATGAGCCGATCAACAACCGAATGGCGTTGATTCTCGCACGCCACATGGAGAGGCAATTCACCTTTCTTGTCGCGTATCGTTACGTCCCCACCCCACCGGAGGATTATGTCCACCAGGGGCAGATTGTTTTGTCTGCAGGCCATATGAAGAACTAATTCCCTACCAATGAACTCAGAATTCAGCAGCGTTGTATTGCTGAATCCCCTGTCACGTCTGTGCTTCAGAATCTTCTCAGCCACGTGGAGGTTGTTGCGGAGGACAGAATGGTGGAAGGTGGTGCAACCGTCCAATGGGTTTCGCCATTCTAGTGACGCCCCTCTCTTCGGATGTGTGCAGACGTCGTTCCAAGTTCCGTGTCCACAGGCTTTAAGCAGATTCAGCATCGATAGACAATCAGACACTTGTAGCTCAGGCGGTGCCATTTCTTTTTTTTACCTAAACACAAGGAAAAGAACTAAACAGATGACAGCAAGAGAGATGGCAGGATTAGATTTTTTTTAGACCCCCTCCCCCCCACCTTTAGCTTGAGATAGAGAGAGAGAGAGAGAGAGAGAGAGAGAGAGAGAGAGAGAGAGAGAGAGACAGACAGACAGACAGACAGACAGACAAATCCTGCTTTCCACAAGAGTCAAACAGATCCAGCATCAGTGGATAATCAGATAATTGTGGCACAGGGAATGCCATTTTGACCTAAACACATGGAAACAGAATGAAACAGACAATAACAAGAGAGATGGGCATTCCTGGAATCTTTTTAGATCCCCCCCCCCAACGGCTCTTTTACACACACACACACACACACACACAACACACACACACACACACTCATTCACACACACACACACACACACACACACACACACACACACACACACTATATAACTAAACATCACAATCGGTAACATTAATCACTCCAACACTTGATAATCATAACGTAAACACCCTGGAACATCTGCATTTATTGATTAATTCATGATTATTTAAGCGTTTAAGCATTACAGTTTGAACGACCTAAAACTTTGAGTAATTTGAGTAATATGATTTGTGTGTGTGTGTGTGTGTGTGCGTGCGTGTGTGCGTGCGTGCGTGCGTGCGTGCGTGTGCGTGTGCGTGTTCCCCAGGTCTGGTTTCTGCTGTGATCCAGCCTAATGCTTGTTCGATCTGATCAGTTTGTGCTATCACTGTTTATTTGACACAACAACGACAATGATGAAAGTATATCAAGCCAGTACTTTAGTAAGAACACCCTTTCCGTTAGGTATTTGTGCATCCTGAAGTAAACGTAGCACATGAAGTAAATTTCCCATCTTCACTCACCACCTAATCAACATGCTTTTTCTTTCACGCTTTTCTCACATACAAGCAACATATGACACAAAGATATTGTATTGCGCTTAGGTCCACTCCATGAGGAGTGAAATTATAATGTGTCACTTTTTCATATACAAGCATTATACCCGGTGGGTACATGAACAGGTACATATAATAGTGAACCTGTAAACCTCAGAATTCCTTTTCTCTTGTAATTTCGTAACTTTACGTCCCATTACTTTAAGTGTTTTTCTTTGATCACTTTGTTTTTCTGCAAGTGAGGAATTCAACGAATAAATTCAACCTTAGCTTCAAATGTACAATACCTTTTGTTTGTCAGGTATTGGAATTCGACGATTTAAACTCTCCAATAGCTTCACGAACCAAAAAACCTGGCGTGGGGTAAAACGCCGATAACGACGAACCGGGTTACGCGGATAACCACGAACCGGGACAACGACGATCGCCAAAATAAGTCAAATGCTAGAAATACTAGCCCACCGATAGCCTCACACGGCATGTGTAATAAGGGTTTAACGCAAGCCACAAGTGAATGAGTCAAGAATGCGAACACAAGCAATCTTTACACAAAGGCAAAGTACAGGCGAGACAGAGCACAAGACTTATCTTGTATGGGCGACAGGAATTTTTTCGTGGAGCAGAGAGTGCGTCTTCACTGCTAGCGTGTTACTCGAAAAAGGAAGTGCTTTTACGCATGCTTGACATACGTCGAAAAGGGAAGTGTTTTTGCGCATGCCTGACATGCGACTTTAAGACTTCTGTCTTGCCGGAAAATACCGGAATAATCGCACTCTGCCACAAATTCCCTTATGTCCCATAAGAACTTATATACATATATATATATATATTTTTTTTTTCTCTCTCTCTCTCTCTCTTGTTGTTGTTTGGTTTCATTTTTCAAGAAAAAAAATTCAGGGGCATCAGCTTTAAATACTGGTTGGTTCTAAATTCCGAGTTTCTTTAATTCGACTTCCCCAATCTGTATTCAGCCCTTTCCATTTCGCCCTCACGTTGAAACAAAGTTTTTCCTTGCATCGTTTTGTAATCCTCCCTCTTCCTCTTTGGTCGTTGATACACATGATTACAACTATTAGGATCGATTATTGATACACATGCCTACAACTATGAGGATCGATTGTTGCGACGTTTCTCCGTTTGATCTGGGCGATGGGCAGCTGGGCACTTCAGCTTCAGCGCCATAGAACATGGGTCAATGGAATCGATGACGGATCAGTGGTGTACGACGACCTCTGTTCTCAGTGTGTGAAGGAACCTGGAAATTGTTCAGACAGCGTGCCCATTAATTTTAGGTGGTGGTGGCTGACAAACCGTCCTTTCTGGGGGAAGGGGAGCTTGGCAACAACGCCGCTTCGAGAAAAGACGACACTGAAATTTTGAATGCTAGGAAATGAAACGACGTTTTGACAATAACTCGCTGATAAATAGAATTGACAGCCAAGAGAGTGAACTGACATTGTTGCAAGGGGGGGAGGGGGGGGGGGGGCCTGAGTGATAGGGAATGGGTTTTTTAGAGGGAGGTACAGGTCATGGCTTTAAACTTACCTGAAAGGAGAGAGAGAGAGCGAGAGAGAGAGCGAGAGCGAGAGAGAGCGCGAGAGAGAGAGAGAGAGAGAGAGAGAGAGAAGTGGAGAGGTCAAAACGGGAAAGGGACAAAGGGAACTGGGAAAGGTTTCGGTAAGGAGTGTGTGGTTTGTGTGTGTGTGTGTGTGGGGGGGGGGGGGGGGGGGAGGGAAGGGGGGAAGATGGGAACGTAATCGCGACTTCAGTGGGGGGAGGGGGAATGAATGGGGGCAGTGTGCATGGGAGATGGTGAGGGAGGGGGTGGGGATGGGGGTCGAGGCGGACCGGACCCTGGACGTGTTGGAAAGGCTGAAGACGTGAGGGTGCCTTTAGTAAACCTTCAGCCCAGTGTCACATGTGAGGTCATGAACATTTCATGGCATGGCATATTTCCTTGGATTGTGAAAGCAATGTCCATATTTCCCTGCAATTGAAATGACCTTGATCGTTGATGGAGAGAAGCTCTTGCATGGAAGGGGGTACAAAAGGAAATCGTGCCTCCGACTGTACTTCTATTTGCTGATGGTGTTGAGGCAATATGGAACACTTTTCTTGTCAGTTGAAAGACGCACTAATACCAATGTATTGAAATAACAGTGACCCAAACTACAAGGTACTACTTATTTTAGGGATTATTAACAAAAAAAAAATATTTAGAAGTGAAAACGAACAGCTTTACCGATGAAAATGATGGAGAAAATTTCAAAGTGACCGCAAGGCCTAGACTGAGAAATAGCCATTCTCACTTACTGCTACTGATTCTTCTTCTTCTACTACTACTACTACTACACACAACTGGTATTGCTACTATTTATACTACCACCACCGTCATTTCTTCTTCTGGTACTAACGTTGCTACTGTTGCTGTTACTACTAGTACTACACCGGCAGGCCATGTTGCTCTCTGCGTTTGGAGTGAGCAATTCCATTAATAAATTGTGTTAACATGGTGGAATGTCAGCAGGAGTAGAGGATGGCTTGTGCGAAATTTTAGTGCTTGATATTGTTGTGTACGAGTGGATACCAATGTGTCCAGGAGAATAAATCACAGTACCAGTAAGTTCCCTTTTTAGGAGACAAGGGGTGGGTGAGAGCGAGTGGAGATTGAAAAGAGAGAGGGACAACAGATCTGACGTTGTCCCTCTTCTGCAACATCTCCAGTGGTAGCCTTCTGCTATAATAGCGATGGAAGATATCCTTTTGTGTCCTCCCCTCCATTATCTCCTCAGCTTCCTCAGTGGACCCCTTCAGGGAACAGGTTGCACAGTCAACAGTCAAGGCCAACAGGATTGTGGATCTCATGTGCAAGTCCTTCAAACCCACAGGAGATCTTTGGGAAGCCTCATAATGCTCTTGTTCTCTGACTGTAGCAGCGCACTGGAAACGAAGAACATTCATTGCAGTGAGATTGAGGATGCACATCTCCAGGCAATGACGCTGCTGGCATCTCTGATGAATGAAGCATATCCAGAGAGACAGAGCCACACTTGGAACACTGATGAGACAGGAAGACATAGTATCGGTTTTTCCACCAACCGCATGCGTTTTATGACGTCGACTGCCATCTTTTAAACTGGCTCCATGACAGAAAG
Organism: Conus betulinus; assembly: GCA_016801955.1. NCBI lineage: Eukaryota > Metazoa > Mollusca > Gastropoda > Neogastropoda > Conidae > Conus > Conus betulinus. The sequence goes on from JADBJO010005491.1 coordinate 158,195, forward strand.
CCACGCTGTCTACGTTTAAAGGGGTGGGGGCGTGGAAAGGGGGACAGCTAATTCCTTTACCGCATCATCTATCTCTCTAACACCCTTCTCAGCTGCGTAAAGACTGTGCCTACGGTCAATGTTTTCCAGAGCCAGCATGATACACCCGGAGGGGTATGCCCACCCTGGATTCACCAGCAAGCCACAAATCTGCTCAGCCAACCTCTGTGCACTCTTTCAGGGACCATGTCGCACAGTCAACGACCAAGGCCGAAAGGACGACTTGGTTTCATCTGCTTCTGCCACGCCTGCCGCTCAATCTGTGGTATTAGTAAGGTGGTCAAATGCAAAGCTTGAAAAAGCTTCAGATGAACCGCCATATTGTTGCGTTCGTGGATGGTTTTAAGGCGTTTCATCTGACAGACTTGTACGAGTAACGTTAAGTCAAATCGACTCCAACAGAAATGTTCACAACGGACATTTTCATCCCGACCCATCTTGACCACTGTTATCATATCATCATATCATAATATATATCATATCGTATCATATCATATCATATATCAGTGGCATCTTAGGTTTTTTCAGCCTTTAGCCTGCTCAAGTGTGGATAATATAGTTTTTTTTGCAAGAAATATTTTGATCAATTTCTCGCACTTTTATAAAGCACATGCGTAGTTTTAAAAATATTGAATCAATGCAAGTCAATGTTTTGTTTGAAACAAAAGGTGTATCCAGTGTTTATCGAGACGGTTTTTGAAAGTGTTAACAGTTTTCTGCTCCAACAACATTGACTGGCAAGTTATTCCAAGTATTAAACACTTCTGTTAGTGAAAACGTTTGCTGCTTTTGAAGTTTAGTACATTTGTTTCGTTAGTTTGAACAGGTGCCCTCTAGTCTAGTTGTAGATTCTGTGTTCAACTGAAATAGTGTGCCAGTGGTTTGAATGTAAAACTGTTGTGCTGGGCATTCATTACTCTGACTGCATGAGATGGGAAGTCAAAGTATCAGCCAGTGATATGATTAATACAGCAATATCAAAAACGATCTCCATATATCACCCTGTGATATGATTAATACAGCAATATCAAACTCTCTCCATGTATCACTCTGTGATATGATTAATACAGCAATATCAAAACGATCTCCATTTATCACCCTGTGATATGATTAATACAGCAATATCAAAACGATCTCCAAGTATCACCCTGTGATATGTTTAAAACAGCAATATTAAAACTATCTCAACTATTATTCTGTATCATGATTAATACAGTAATATCAAAAACTATTCCCAAGTATTGTTCTGTGATGTGGTTGATACAGCAATATTAATTCTATCTCTCGATGAACCTTCCGAGCACCAGTAGTCCTGCTCTCTTTTGGAAGATACATTTTTGTGTAATGCCCCACCACTCTCCTCTTCACCCCATTTCCCCATCCACACCCTAACCCCATGTCCTACCCCACTGCTCGATGAACCTTCCGAGCGCCAGTAGTTCTGCTCTCTCTTTGTAAGAAACATTTTGTGTATATGCCCCACCCACTCTCCCCTTCACCCATTCCGCCATCCACACCCTAACCCCATGTCCTACCCCACTGCCCCACATTCCATTTCCAAACCACACCTTTCTTCCTCCCCTCTCCTGTTCTCGTTTGCAAACAGACACTGAAAGCCCAGATTATATTAAACGATTCAAAATCAATCATTCTCGCTCTCCCTGTTTGATGCGCGCGCGCGCGCGCGCGGCGTATGTGTGTGTGTGTGTGTGTGTGTGTGTGTGTGTGTGTGTGTGTGTGGTGTGTGTGTGTGTGTGTGTGAACCGATTTATTAGAAACTATTGACATTGTATACTTGCTAATGGATTTTCCTTTTTTGCTGAAAAAGCCTTGATATAGGACGGGGGAAAGTTTAAAATGTGGAAAGTGTGCAAAATGAAATCTTTTCCATGACTGTAGTAAAATACACTACCTTAAATATTCACTGCCACTTACTTCTCTATACACATTTGGCAGGTATGTATGCGATGATTCTGTCTGCTTAAAAGACTGTCATGGAAAGTGTTCGAAAATATGAAAGTAATGTTCATAAAATATCAGTCCCACGTGTGATTTGTACACGCTCAAAAAATAGGACAATGCTATCGTTTTTAATTTGGCTTCAACTTGCGTTCATATTTTTAGTATGTTTTGCTACGTGCACGGGGCAAATATCCCAAAGCATGCATTTGGTCAAGGTCTTCAGAAGTTGCCATTATTTCCATTTTCTTCCCGTCTAAACACGGCCTAGACAGTGTCAGAAGAGAGCATCCATCCTCTCCTTCAGCTGCCCTAGCCTTTCCTGATCTGAATCAGATACCCATTCCCTTCTTTCTGCTTTGTTTGGAGTGACTACAGTCACAGCGGACTGTTCTGTCACTGTGTGAGGTGTACAGTCACAGCGGACTGTTCTGTCACACACGAACTGTTTGAGGTGTACAATCACAGTCGACTGTTCTGTCACTGTTTGAGGTGTACAGTCACACTGGACTGTTCTGTCACTGTTTGAGGTGTACAGTCACAGTGGACTGTTCTGTCACTGTTTGAGGGCAACAGTCACAGCTGAGTGTTC
>JADBJO010005492.1:0-60048 GCA_016801955.1 Conus betulinus
CATGGACCATCGTCATGAGTGACAGAGACTCCGAGTCATTGAGTATGTACCATGCCCTGCTTCAAAGCCTTTGGAGAAAATGTTTCCAATGCTCCGTCGCTAAGGAGTATAGTAAAGCCATCCTGGCAGAGATGATAAAACTTTTAGGGAACAGCGCCTATGGAAAGACTCTCACTGACAAAGTGAACACGGAGATGTCGACTACCTGCCTCCTCAGCAGGTATAATCCAAAGTCAGTCACCACCACCTCCTGGGTACATCACGCCATGGAGCCATGGAGGGGTTGTTGGATGTCGACCTTCATTCTCTACATGGCTTTGTCCACCCAGGCACTAGAGGATGCTGTCACACCAGAGCTTTTTTCACTTCATTTCTTACATCCAATGATCGTATTATGGATGCATTGCAAATCTGTCATATACTACAGATCTGCCTTAGGAGAACGTCTGTCTATATACCAATGTGGAAAGCTACAAAAATCTAAGCAGCTCCAAATGATGATACTGCTTTGGGGCTGGCAATTTCATGTGATTTTATATGGATATATACATGGGCAAATTACATAATAATTTAGATAATAATGCCAGTCTCATTCATTAATGTAGCTCTTTTACCTAAAGAGGAACAAACAAACATTAAAAACACTGAAAACTGGAGTCTTTTTTAGAAATGATGGACTGGCCATTTTTGCAGCTGAAAACTATGCCCATGACTTCATAGAACACCTACAAGAGCTCTGTCCACAAAAAAAAAGAGAAAAAAAGAAAAGTGAGAGAGAGGGAGACTCGGTCCAGTCCCAAAAAAAAAAAAAAAAGTCTACCATTTCTGATAAGGAAGTGATTTATTCATATGACGCATGAGAAATTAAGGTAGGCAGAATCATACTGACATTTTCTCCACGCATAACCATGTTTTTTTCTGTGTGTGTATAGCTATTTCCTGTTTGCCAGTCATGACAGTATACACAGGCTTTGTTTATGCTGTGTTGTGTTCTCTCATGTTTGACCCGTTATTTTCTTGTGGCTGATAAACTGGTTGTGACTATGTCAACTTTTTTTCTCATCAGTTTGGTGGATGCGCCTGACACATACCAATGCACTTTTTAACCCAGAAATGACAGTATATAAATGTGCACATGCATGCATGCAAATGTGTGAACAAGCATACACGCACACACTATACAATTTGCGCAAACTATGTTAACATGGCACTCAAGATCTGACTGATGTGCTAATGTGTTGGATAAATGTGTAGGCCTGGAACGTGTTAGCTCTCGTCCACGAGTCAGTCTTCCCAACACATTGGGAAATCATGGTTTAGCAGGCTTGATGTGGTGAATACAGACTTAACTTGCCAGCACATCCCCTAGTGAACTTGAAACATGACTACTTTTTCCTTGTTTCATGTCTGTATAATGTGCAGAACTACAAGTAATATGCAGACTGAACAACAGGCGATAGGTATCATCATCATCATCATCATCTCCTCTTCTAAATTTTTGCTTTTCCAAAAGGAAGAGGAGAGTGGGAGGTTGGGGATCTCCTGACTCGGAGACAATGTCTGTGTGAGGACAAAATGATGAAACCATGAGAGGACAAGGAGAAAGCTGTAGAAAATGGCTTCCATTGAGTTGTATATCTGTCAAGCTTTAGTCGAGTTCTGGACAAGCATTGTAAGGTACCATCAAGATAGCAGTACTGCGTAGGAGAAAGGTAGGCAAGATGAACAGCAATCATTTATGCCAAGAATCAAGTTCCTTATATCCAAAGAGCTTACGTGAACTTTTAGATATTATTTCACATAAACACTCAAATGTATGCACAAACACAGTTTTATTGTTCTCTACCAGTGCATGTGGGATAAGAAAATTGTGCTCCAACATGCGTGTGTATGATGAAAAGGAAAGTTCAAAAACTTCAATTTCACAAACACAACCATTTTTTTTTTATTTTCAATGGTATCATCATCATGTACATTCATTTATCACATAAAGCCCAACATACTTACAAATTCACTGAGGGAGGGAGAAGAATGAAGTCTCTCTCACACACACACACACATCTCAACAAAATGTTGGGATAAATCATGAAAGAGAATGAGAAGGCAATAACAACATGCTGAACAGTTTTTACCCCAAAATGAAAAAACACCCTTAGATGCAAAAGTTGGTCAAGTTCTCGGGCATGTGTGGACATCACATGTCCTCCATCATCCCCTCAATCCCAGTTTTTACCCACCACCACATCAATCAACCTGAGCACACAAGCATTAGCGCACACACAATGAATATACGCACACCTGAAAGCACTCCTACAAGAATATGGGCATTGCCATACAAAATAAAAACAGCTAAAGGCAATCCAGAAAGGGGTGGGGGTGGGAGATGGAAGGACTGTTAAGATGTGATGGGTATCCCAACATTCCCCCTCCTTATTTCAATAAGATCATTTTATGCAGGGATGTATGGGAGTATGGACAGAAGCAGTCTCACTCTGCACCTACAAATTCTGCTCTTGTATGGGCACATACACCCTTTCACTGTCATCAGGCCTTCATAAGGTGCGGGATATCAATACTACTGCAAAATTGAAATCGTATCTACAACTTGACTACTATCCCCCCACCTGTCACTAAACAACACATTCATCTGTGTCATACAAAATGTAAACAGCATAAAGATAATCCACTGGTTGTATCTTTTATTCCAATCATTCTTAATTATAAAGTGAAATACAACGTTCCAGTATTCTAACTAGCTATGCACACATGAAAACAAAAGAAAGAAAAATGTTTGCAACTAGCCAGCTGTTTCCCTTCGTTAAACTTTTTGTTTCTCTCAGCAGCAGTCTATCATCATCATGGTCATATTGACCACCCTGAAGACACCACATTGGTCTCGAGTCCTCCCGTTTGGTTGAATCCCAAATGGGGAATGCAGGCAGTGTACCTGTAGCTGTACCCTCAAACTGAGTCACCTGGACTCACTGCAATTTACCCTTTCCATGGAAAGCGGCTCCTGTCGGCCTTTCCCACAAGTCTTCCATCACTGCAGACACTCTCACTGGTGACAGCTGCCCTGTCTAGGTTTGACATGTCCTGCTGTCTTCCAAACAGGTAGACAATTTCTCTGGTCGAGACCCCTGGTAGCTGACAATCACCGGACTGAGATGCCAATGCCCAGCCTTCAACTGTCCTGCCTGGCTATCTTTTCAACACCTAAGTTCAACTGGAGAACCATACGAACAGCCGCTGGCCAACGAATGCTAGTTTGAGATCTACTTGTCAGCGTCGCATAGAAACACAAATCACTCCTCAATGTATTTTCATACTTCAGCATCTAACTCCGGGTACTCACATTTGTGGAACTGGAGTTCAAACACTTGAAGAATCCAAGGAAATTAATCCCCAGCATTAGCTTGGATATGTTTGGATAATGGCATAAAGTTTGTTTCAGTGATCTTTGAAAAAAAATGTTGTTGAGTTTATATATATAAAAAAAAAGTATGCAAGTTTTCAGGGAGTCTAGATCAAGGCAAGGTTTCTCCTTACTGCAGACTTGCAGATGTTGCTTTTAACAGTGGGACTACTCACACAATACTGAAGTCTCTGAAATTTATTAGTACACAAACATTTTCTTTTAAAAAGTAATCATTTCCACAGTATTGAAGAAACATGTGACATCTGTTTATTCTTGAGACAAGACTCTGTCTTAAAATAACTTAAAAGAAAAACAAAAACAACAACAAAAATACTGTTTAAGCCCTGCTCTCATTCCTAAAAAACTACACGTGGTAATTCTTCCAATTTAAGCAATGCTTCAGGCACAGCAGCGTCCCAACAACCTGTAATACAAACACAGGCTTCAGATGAAAATCTGTTTCAATATATACAAAAACAGAACACAAGCAGATGTGCAAGATTCACAGTTCACTTGAAATTCCCCTCCATTCAATCTTGGTGCAAGACCGCCAGCCCAGCATTTAACTTTTGCCAGTGAGGAAACAATGACAGCAACAATGCATGGCAGAGTAATTTCCTTCAGCCTTTGGACAATGAATATTTTTTACATTTCATTTCCAAACATCCTCCGACAAAACTATTATTTCAAAACTTTATGCAGCAAGTTTTACCATGAATACGAAAAATCCATCATTTTCTCACAAATTCTTGAACTTGTCAAACCAGCCAAACAAAAACAAAACCTAAAGATTCTCTCTCGATATGCGGCACTTCCTGCCAACAATAGTACGTTAGTGATGCTTACCATAACACAGCACTATTAGGTGACATTAGCAACACGTGACGCCTCACTATCAACTGGTCCTCATCAGCAGCAGGTGACAACCTCTCTCCATCAACACGAGACACCTCTCTCCATCAACAGCAGACATCTCATCATCAACAGGTGACACTACTCAAAATCAAGCGGAGATACTTCTGACCATCAAAAGATGACATCTACCACTAGCAATTAACATGAGACTCTGCCCAAAAAGACTGAAACTGAATCATCCTACCCCACCTGCAAGGGAAAGCACAAGATGCTTTCTCAGTCACAGCAAAACACTATGATGTGTCAGCATTTGGTCGAAATGAGTTCAGCTAGTAAACATATACACACTCATACAAAAAGCAAACCATACCTCATAGGTCCATAAATAATAATCATTGTTTTATAAACAATTTGGAATAGCACCAGGATTGCAATGACTGAAAGTGAAAATCAATAAAGTACACACACTATCTAAAAGAGAAGCAAAAAATGTAATAACTGGATTGGGATCAATCTCACTCAGGAAAGACTGACCAAAATTGATGAACGACAACATGTTCATATGAAAAGAAGAAATGCAATGACAACAAAATACAAAATCAAATTTTAAGACAAAACTGACTTGCAAAATCATCATAGAAAATCTCAGCTCTTCCTTAAACTTCTGCATGGACTACTTTCTTTAATCCCTTTCTTTCATCCCATTCATGCTCTTTTCACTCCCACCTCTTTTTGCCAACCTTACCTTCAACCTCACTCTCCCAATCACCATGACCACTTGGTCTACTGTATCTCAGACTCCCTTTGTTTAGTACAAAACTATGTCCCATTCACACACACATGCACACACTGACTGACTGAAACCATTTACTGTCAGATTAACATATTGTTGTACTGATTAAAAAAAAAAAAAAAAAACTTAATAAATTAATGAGAAATGAAAATAATACAAATGACATCTGAATGACATCACAATCATAAAGGAAACTTAACAGGAAAACATTTAACATTTATTTAGTAAATCAATAAAATCAGAAACTGTGATAATAGAACAAATTACATTCTGCCTGTACTGAAAATTAAAAATCTTTCTCTCTCTCACAGACCCACCACCACCAACCCCCACCCCACCCCCCCAAAACACCATCAAACATACACACACACACACACACACACACCCACACTTTTCCTTCCCCTTACACGTATGCGTGCACACACATATATGCACTCACAAACAAATAAAACCAATCTCTCTCTCTCTTTCTCTCTCTCTCATCTCTCATGCACACACACTGTGCAAACTGCCCCCCCCCCCCCCCCCCACATATATATACCCACACGAAAATGTTCGGATGCACACACAACATACACTCACACACACAAACAACACACACATGCTGCATACTCAATTTTTACTCCAAGGATATCTTTGAACTTTCAAAAGAGTAGCCTGAAGGTACCAACATTTACATGTCATATGCAATGCTTTTTCCTCCCATCTTACACTATTTTCACGTTCAGCAAGTCTGAAGTCTCTCGTTCATGAAAAATGAATTCATCACCTTAGCAGCAATTTTTTTTTAGCATATATTTTTTTTGTTTTTTTTTAAGCCATTTTAGAAACTCTTTTAACAGAATTCTGTTAATACCAATCAAAGGCAAAAGAGACGGGTTAAGGTTAAAACTTCACAAAGCCCATTGGCCGTGTGAGCAGTGAACTGTCGTGAGGGTCACCATGTCCAGAGCACAGCATGATGGAAGGCGGAACCCATCCATCTCCTCTGTCACCTTTAACCTTCCCTGGGTGGACAGAGAGGGGTTTTCCAAGTCGAAAGAAAATCCATCCCCATGAGTGGATTGTACTCACAACCGTCAGCTCCACAGGCAAACACTACAACCAACTGATCAAGAACCCCCCAAATAAAAATTTTAAAAAGTGGAAAAAGAGGGGTGGTAGCGGGTGGGGGAGGGGGAGGGAATGAGACAACAATAACTACACATACACTTAGTGTATGCTTGTCTTTCTACATCAATCGATGCTTTTTCTGTATCATAATGGCATTAAAACAATGGAATCACTTGGCTTCAAATTTGAATGAGTACAAAATCAGGTCAGTTTGCGTTAAATGTTTTTTTGGGGGGGGGGGGGGCAATATGACAAACATTTTGGTGATAAGTTTTACAAAAAAAATGATGACACTGTGTGCAACATTGCAAACACATGACTGGCAATGAACCATGTGAAGATGTCCTGTTCTCACACACCCACTCCCTCTTACAAAACTAGATTTTCATGGCACTGGAATGCCATTAAAACACACATTTATGTACGAGTTAAGGAGATGAATCTGATGACTGGTTTCCTCTCTTGATGAATAAGAATAGAGGAGTTTTAAACCATAGCTTGAAATGAACACACACACACACACACACACACACACACACACACACACACATCAATATTTGAGTTTCAAATATAATGAGGATCTTGACTACACAGGTCTGAACCTGTGACTACTTGTGCCATTACCTGATTGCAGCCAGCTGTTTTTGAGCCATATGACTGAATGCCAAGTTCACTGTAGATTTGGCTGGGGGAGATTATCACCCATGCACTGGTGACACACAGCGCTACAGCTCTGGGAGACTGTCATCATCACTCACAGTTCCTGTACTGTCAGGGCATATGAATCCATCTGTGTGCACATCATCTGGTCGGTCTGAGCCTAACAACCCTGATGTGTGTCTGAAGCCGTGCCTCTTGCAGCTGGAGAATCAAGTGTCCCTGCAGTGCTATTTCCAGCCTCTCCACACCTCAGTGTGCCCATTGTCTCATCTGCCTCAACATCACCATCACCACTGGCCAAGTCATTCACTTTGTTCAGCCTGAATGTCTCAAAGATGCTTAATCTGTTGTTCTCACCACAACAACCATCTTTGGAAGGAACGGATTCCACACTGCAGTCTTCACTGGCTTGTGCAAGAACCTGATGTTTGTCACCATCACCATGGTTTTTTTAGATCTCCACAGCCTGAATCTCGTTTCAGCATTTTCACTCTCTTGGCACTGTTGTGTCTTCTTCTTTGTTGACATCACTGTCGCTGAAACTTACAGCAGAGTCATCAACTGTGTTGTCATCCTCATTGGTGGCTGGGCCCTGATCTGTGAGCTGTTCCACGGCATACTCTGGCTCATGCTGGATAAGCAGCTGAAGATCTTCCTCTGAAACACATTTGTGCAATATACCAAATATATGCAAGCATATCAAACATGTACACATAGGCAGCATGCACAAGACAGTGCCACTGGGTAGAATACTGGTAATACAGTGTTAGATGTTGTCAGTATCAAAAATGTAAAGTCTGTCATTTTCAACTCTTTCCACCGTCTAACATGTTTTTTTCCTCTAGTACTGTGCTGGCATATGTTTTTAATTTATAAAAAACCAATCTTACAATGACAACCTTTATGAATGCATTTTCAGAGATTTCCATGCAACTTTTCAAGTAAAATCCAATACTGTTCAAACATTTTGTAGAGTCATTGTTGTGTAATTGATCATTACAGCTAAAATGTGATCTTTTGAAATTTAAAAATGGATACTCTTTTCAGTTCAGTCTGTACCCCTGTAAATTTTGCTGGAGGTATGATAACTCCCTAGTTTTCTACAACAAGGCTTGAATATACTTAGCGCTGGGATGGACCTAAACTCTGACATTTTAAACAAAAACATTAAATCGTTTCTTTGTGTTTGGAAGTCTCAATAATCCATTCTCAGACTTGTGCGCAAATTTACTTTTCTTTTCTTTTTGTTGTTCTTGTTGAAGCTTTGTTTTTGTTTAACAACTCTCACAGAACAAAACCTAGCCAGGCAGAGGTCACCGGAAAAACAGCATGACGGAACAACAGTGCATCGCAATGCCACCAGGCTGAAAGGTGAGGCAGAACAAAAACCTGCCAGGGTATTCTTTTTACCCTGGATGGCCATGGAATAAAAGGAAACGGATGTGGTCATGTGCCAAGGATGAGAGAAAAGTGACAGAGTCTATTGGGCATGCTAGTACTGTCTTAACTATGAAAACTCAGCCAAACACAGCCAGCAAACTGGTTGTGGCTTGCATAGGTTTGACACGATACAGTAAATGACACCAAAATCCAAGCTAGAAAAGGACACAAAGAGACAGCATTGCATTTTACATGGTATCTTTGTTTCCTTGAGGCTATGTACACATTACCAGAAAAAACAAAACTGCAATTGCCCCCAGTCAACCAACACAAAGCCAATGGATGCCAAAATGGTAACAGCTTGCTACCTGCTTTATGTTGTTAGACTTTACTGCCAGGTCCCACTTCAGGCACAGGTGTAGCAGCATGCCTTTTACCTGCATACACATAGGTAATCACACAGTGTAGACATATTACTATCAACCAAATCATTAATCCTGGGATCATAATGACTGCACCAACAATAATTTTTCTATTGGATTTTTTTTTTTTTTTGCCTACTTACAGTACAGGTCATATTTTCATTTTCAACTTTAAAAAACAGCATTTGTGTACTTAAATCAATTGCTATGAGCATAATATATCCTTTGCATTCTACTATTTAAAAAAAACAACAACAACAAATCTTCAATGATAAATGTCTCAGTGTCTGGTGAAACACACAGTAAAATATTCTTATCAAATGAGAACACAGTAAATCATATGAGCACTAAACAAATGGAATTCTTTTACAGAACATGCAGGAACAGACATAAGTTTCACAAATCCACAAGTTCAGAACTATGACACATTACTGGCAAGGAATGACGTAATTGTAAGCTACTTTGCAAGCTACTTTGCACATCTAGATATTCTACATAAGCAGAAATATTTTTCAGTAAATGACTTGTAGCTTAGTAAACATCCCTTGATGTTTGCACCCACTTTTTGAAATGGAATGTACTGTTATCAAAAATTCTGAAAATTCACTGAACAGTGGTTATGCCTGCACCTCTGGTGATTCTTTTACAGACACCATTTTGGAAAAAAAATAATTCATACTTCCTAAATTGATTTCATCTGAGATTGTATGAAAGCAATCTGCAATATGTCTAATCAGAGGACCCTGTATCAAGACTGTATTTGAAGTAGTTTATAAGATACAGTGAAGTTTCCGTAGCAAGTAACCATATATAATCTAACATAGCAAGTAACTGTATAGCAATCTATTCTCAGGCATATTGGGTGCACTTGCACTCAGCAGTGAAGGGGTTAAGAGCACAGACAAATTTAACAAACTGGGTAATGTTTTAACACCGACACCCCTCCCCTATTCTAAATCAAACAATATCTTGTATAAAGAAAATCCTGTGCATGAGTGTGTGTGTGTGTGTGTGTGTGTGTGTGTGTGTGTGTGCTGTTGACGCTTACAACTGACCACTGTGGTCACTCACTTGAACTGGAAAATCTGGGATAAATCTGCAAAATGATGTTGACCACCATCTTTCTTGGCCGTGTCACACGCTACCAATGAAGTTTAAAGCGAGTATGTTTGTCTGTATATTCCTACATCACTTTCTGGGCCTCAAAATAGTGTGAAATGTGCAGTTCCTGCTCACTGTCACTCAGTCAGATTTCCATACGTGCAGACAAATCATATCATCAAACTTTTTTGACCCAAATAAGGGCACTTTGCTTGTGACAGCCAATTTTACTTTAGCCAATGCCTTCAAAGGCTTACACTTAAACCTCCAAGCTTCCCAAGATAACACATAGGAACCAAACGCATGATCACCCTTGATAGGTGGAAACGAATGGACTAGTGTTTACTGACGATGTGCAGGGATGAATGAGTGGATAAGTAGTCACGGATTAAATCTGTAAACCCTGCTATGAGAACAGAAACGACAGGCAGGCACATGCTCAACTGGCCAGGGTGATGCTCACCTTGGTGCAATCCAGTTTCATCATGCTGTCTCTGATCTCCGATATGATCAATCGCACAGCCTCCAGCAACTGAAACAACTGTTTCTGAAACAACAAAAGACAAGTGTGTGTCACAACAATAACTGATGAGTTAATTGCAGAAGTCATTTTCTTTTACCCCTTTACCTAAAAATGTACAATCTCTGGTACTGAAATTATGAACCACCATACATGTATAAAAACATTTCATAAAAAAATGCATTCTCATGTTGTTGCTCTATTTTACCTGCATAAAAAAAGCCGATTCATCTAGATGCACTGCATCATCAGGTACAGCTAGACATTAGAAGAGCACACAGAAACACATACAGGCCTCTGTAATACTCATCTTCTATCAAAGTCTATACCCAATACCAGAGTTTGTGACATGACAACAACTGACAGCCATCATCACCCACTCTCTCTTTCTCTCTCTCTCTCTCACTCACACAAGCAAGTGCAAATACATCGATACAGTCTACATAACTTGTTGAGCTGTTGTTATCAGCTGTGACCAGTGGTGTTGACTTAATCACAACTGTGTTTAATGGACGGTAAACTACCATTGCCATTTATCATCGCAAATAATATGACCTGAAAGATATTTTACAACTTTTTAAGAGTAAAATCAAAACACTCTACAAAAGGTGGCCACTTTCATGCTTGAAGGTTTCCAAAATCATTCTTATAGGAACCAATAGGTAGGTTATCCCTGCAGTGCAGTGTAGGGCGGAATGGTAGTTAAAATCTGATGGCAGACAGGCAGTTTACAGTTGTGTAGTTGTAAAAAGACTTAATAACTAATCACATAAAATGGAATAAATGAAGACTTGGGGGCACTGTGACAAACTGCACTCTGAGGAATGATGAACATCAGTGTAGCAATTATTCACACTTAAGGTAAAGTAAGGGGTCAAATTACCAATTCCCAAAACAAGTAACTGCCTTGGAAGATAAAAATGTAATAAATTAACTTTTTGTTTTATACCTACACTCCTTGCACTGCCCACCCCGCACTCCACCCCTACGGGAAAAAAATGGGTACAGTCTGATAACAGTTACCTGGAATTTTCATTTATGCCAAAATAATTTGGTTACAAACTACTGATAATGCCTGCAAATGCCAACATAACAATTAGGTCGGTCTATTGCTAAATGAACCATATATTGTAATACACTTTTGCGAGGACATTCTCTTGCTTGTTCTAAACTTTATATGACGACATATGTGAATATATCAGTCGGGGAGCGTTTCAACTGTCTCTTGTACATATCAGTGTTCAATGTGCTTGCTGACTTTCTCTGTACTCAAATTGTACTTGTACGTATTAATGTGTTGTCACAATCATCTGACACAACACTGCACAGTGTTTTTGTGTGATTTCAATTATCTTGCGATGGGAGAGCTTATGGTCATCAATTTCTTGGCTTCTTTTCACAACTGCAGTGTGTTTTTGTGTATTCCAATTGTCTTGCAGATGGGAGAGCTAACGGTCACCAACTTCTTGGATTTTTTTCATAGTAATAGTCAGACCACATTCCCGTCTGTTATCAGAACCGAAGTGAATGTGTGCAAACGCACTTCAGGCTACATGCAACACTTGTATATTTTTTGTTTTCTTGTGAATATAATTTCAATAATAATATCTGTTGTATTAATCGGTCATTTCCTTAGTTTCTTTTTTTTCTCACTTAAAATGCATAAAAAACAACGGTTTATATTGCCAGAAGACCACAAAAGACCATATAAGGGATGTCACCCTGCTGAAGTCAACTGTCAACATCGATTACAACATATTCGCTCTCACACACACACACACATACACACATACCATAAAAACAATTTTTACAAAAGCACAGCGGAATTTTCTTAACATATTTCTTCCGTAATCTTCAAGAAACTCAAAAGTCACACATGGTCAAATGCCTCTGAACAAGGGTTTAAAAGGAGTCGGCTGTAAAGTTGTTTATGTCCAACATCAAGCAAGTCCCGACACTCTGTGCAAGAGTATGTTTTTCTCTGTGACAAACTAACAGTGTGTTAAGTCTGTTAAAGTCCTCAAGGTGCCATGTCCAAAAAATAAGTGGTAAAAGCATGATGTAACTTACCCTTTGTAAGAGTATATCTTTCTCTGTGACAAAATGGCTGAGTGTCTTAAAAGTCCTTCACGTGCAATGTCCAAAACTAAGGCAGTAAAAAGAGGGACAGAACTTACCCTCTGGGAGACATGGTGAGCAGAAGGACCCACGCTCAGGTCCAGCAGCTGCACCAGACTGGCCACGTGGTAGTTGTCATTCTGCAGAACACATGTCTGAACTCTGTATCAGCGCAAGCAGGTCCGCCAACTGTAACCATTTCAGCATAATTATATTATAACCAAACTGTTCCGTATTCCATGCATGACTGGCAAAGAATGCTACCACTTGTCAAGGCATATATCACTAAAAATACTGCCAGAAAACTGAATACAAAAAAAAAAATTTTTCTTTATAAGTCTCTAGACATGGGCCTAATGCATCACCTTCCAGTGGGTTTAGGAGTATTAGCATTTTCTATCCAGGTTAAAAAAAAAAAAGAGAAATGCTTTGGTCAAGTTATTTATGGAACATAAGCACAACATTTTAGGAGTTTCAATTTCAAACTCAGCTTCTATGCTTTTTTTTTTTTTTAATATACTGGCCATTGTATGGCACCACATTTTTTTTCTGCCCAAGAATGGTTTTGTATGAGGCGCCTCCTGTGCTGTGATATGACCCATTATGTGCTGTAAGCTTGCAGAACAGGGGACCTTAGTTTATAGTCTGAATGGAAACCTTCACACTCAGACTAATAGAAGGCGGGCGGAGAGGCTAGAAGAGGGGGGAGGGGAGTCCGACAAAAGCCTGGAACCTCGCATCTTCTCATTTCCTCAGTGGGTACGTCAATTTCCAGGGTAGTTACTGAAAACCTCAACAAACCACATCTGCTGAGCAGCTTATGCCGCAAACTTGAGTCAGCTGAGTTGAGGAACTATGGCAAGCAAGTCAAACTAAGGGTTACAATTTCTCCACTCCCATCAGATCACCTTAAACTGATGAATCTGCTGATCAGAGAGTTGCTCGGAGGTGAGGGCCGAGTACAACAGCAGGAAGGCCAAGCGTTGCTGCAGGTAACAACTACGAGGACAGACGCTGCTCAGCAGCTTGGTAATGTACACTGATTGTGGTGGTGGCTGCTCAATCCACTTAGCTTACGGCATAGCCATGGAACCTGCACACACACACACACACACATAGGGTTCCCACAGACTCCCCCAAACAAAATTCTAGGAATTTTCAAGGATTTTTTTGGGGTTTAAATTCAAGGCTACAACACATGCATAAATGGATACATCCCTTACCTGTTTTCTGCCCTTTGTCAACTTCATCAGCTATTACTTCATACAGCAGAAAGCGAAAGTACTGTTAGTACTAAATGGGAAAGTCATTTTACACAAAAGAACTGCTAAAAGTCTGTAAAGTTAAATGCGCACATGTATTTCAAGCTGTTTAAGCTTCAGTTCTATGTTTAGACTTTCATCAAACAATAGCATGTAGTTTGATTCTTCTTGTGTTTTTTTTTTTCAACAATTAATGAAAGTGAGGTGCAATGCCAAATACCTGGACTTTCCCTCACCACACTGAAATCCTTTGGCGATTTGACTGTCTGGAAACGTTCGAAAAGCTGAGAATTCTGTTCACAAGAGCTGAAGCTTTGTGTGTGAGTTTACTGTGTGCAGTGTTCAAAGAACTTCAGATTTAAATGATGACTGTATAGTTATTAAGTTATATTTTAAACAAGATTTCCTTTTCAGCCACACTGATGTCAGAACATTAGTAATAAGGAAGTTCGTGATAGGTTGCTTCTAAATGAAGATTTCCATTGCAACCAGCACTCATATCAAATGTCTGTTTTTTTTTTTTTTTTTTATGCTGAAGTTTTACTTTAATCTGTAATAATAAAAGGTATGTACGATTCCCATATTTTTTCAAATCGTGTCAGCCAATAATTTTGGCAATACATTCATCAATTTTAAACTTTCCTAATAGTCGTTTCCTAAATACACTGCATATTGGAACACATTTGTTTTGTTTACATTGAAAAATAAACCATTTTCGCAAACAGATTCATTATTTCAAATGCTTCATCATTTTCAATCTGTTTATCAGTACCTAAGATTACGATATTTTCGGTCAAATTTAACGTCATTTTGCATTTTTCATTAATTTCTTTGATGAGTTTAGTCCAGAAACGATCTGTTTTCTCTGCACTTTTTAATGTAGAGTTTGACATCACAGGATTTGTCAAAGAGTGGTTGATGGAGGACTAGACCTGGAAAAGGAGGGTGAAAATATCTGAACTATATGGTGGTGGGGGGCTTCAGTATTATCAAGTATGTGTGTTCAACAAAGGCAGAAAAGTCAGTGCGAAACAGTAAAGAAAGACACACAACAACAACAATAAATTTTTTTTTTTAATGAAGGCAGTCATAGAGTGATTAAAACCAGGAAGTTATCAAACAGAACTTCCAGAGGACAGGGAGCTATTTGTTCTGGAAGCGCATCAGGAATCCCCACAGTGACTAAATCTAAAGTGCTATTTCTTCAACCAAACATTACCATAATGTCCAGAGCGAGAGAGAGAGAGAGAGAGAGAGAGAGAGAGATCCTGACATGAACAGCTCCAAGAAAATGGCTTTAAATAAACAAAATGGCAGTGGGTCACGAGTAGGACTGCAACACGTACCACCGACTTCCATTCGCTGGGCTGGTAACACTCTAGAAGGGAAGCCAGGCATATCTGCAGTTCTGTCAGTATGTACATCCTGTCAACAACATGAATCACCAAACACTAGATACATGAACAATGCTGAAACATCTTTTTTAAAAAAAATCAGTTTTTGGAAATTTTGTTAACTTCACGTCACTTTCAGTTCAAGCTGCTAAATGAGCTATATACAGAGCTAAAATCTGACTCTAAACCATCTACCATTTAGAAATTCCAGCAGAACACTTTCATTACTACATCTTCGTGATCAGGCTGAGAACAAGTGGGTTGCATACAATGCTAAATTCAAACTGACTCGCTTTGACTTAAAGTGCTTTAACATTGCCAGATACATGAGACAGCCAAGACCCTTCAGCTGGATCAGTCAGGAGACATGCTTTACATGTTAATCTTGCTCTTGCTCAATACTGAAGGTCTTGTTGCATGGCTTTATGCTAGCTTACCTCGGGTTGGCATCTCATTCCATCTGAGGCCAACACAATACCTGGTGGGCAAGTATTGGGAAGGAGGGGAGACAAAGGAGTCAGAGTAAGTGGAAAGGTCTTTCAGATGCATTCGGAATCAACGGCATCAAACTTGTCAGGGATATTTCCATGACTCTGCTTTGGCAGCCATGGAGAATGGTGAACAACAACAACAACAAAATGGCTTAAGGTTGATTTATACAATGACCTATTTTTTGTCTCATCTTTTGTGACCTCTCAGTGGCATACATGCCAAGTTGCTCCTTCAGGTTCCCCCTTGACTACCACACTCAAGGTCATCCCGTCAAAACTCAGCAGCAGCAGTCAACTAGAAGCTATCATCATTTGGTCATCATGGACAAGCCACACAGGAGACACTACATTGCTACCCAGTCATTTCGACAGTTTTTTGTGGAGCACAATCAACTCCAACACGATCAGAACACACTACCTACTACAGACACTACTGAAGACAATAATGGCTTAATCACAGATGGAGCATAACTATCCCCATCTCTCAATGAAAAATGAACTTGCCAATACGGAGTCACTTGACGCACTTTGTAGTGGACAGGAAATAAAAACTAGGATCACCAAAAGTGCCAGGCATAAATGACTTAGAATTTATGACTGATGGCTATCAAGCCTTTGGCTGCTGTTAATCAACAAATCTCAAAGTCCTTATCCCCCTGGCTGTTGATGAAGCTTCCAGGCTATGTGAAGACTTCTATGTTGTCTACCTTTGTTCTGTCCTATAAAGAAAGGTTTTAGGTTACCTCAGACTATTCTGATGCTCAATTCAAGGTGACAGTGGCTATATGGTAAATGTGATCAAACAAAAATCTTCTATCATTTCTTTCCAAAACTAAAGGTTGTAGCTTTTACGAACAGCAGCACCTATTTCCACTTTCGAATAACTCTTTCAGCTTCTGCACAGTAAAAATTACTCTTCCTTACCAGCCAGCATAGCACAGTTAGTTAGCATCACAAATTCCCAGCTGGGAGGTTGTGGGTTTGATTCCCATCAAAGCCTTTTTTTCTGCCCAACCAGCTCTAATCCGGAGTCTTTTTTACAATGGGCTCAACTGGGAAGAAGGGAACCACGCAGTCCAGTTTCATCCACCAAACAGATGCACCTCTGACAGTGTTGCTCCATTTCCTGACCAACACTGCAGGTGTCTGCATCTCTCAGGTGTGATTAATCCCGGGATACAACATAGCAGTATGCACAGAGTACAGCCACACAGTCTCAGACTGCATAGCACTGCACAGCATCATCTTAATGAAACTACAACTTCACTGATATGTATTGAAAAAAAAAAAAAAAAAAGGTCTCAAGTTCTGTGGCCATTAATACGCTGCTTCCATAGAGACCTAAGCTTAAAAATTTTCTCGCTACATTTAAGCCCTTGCTGCATCTGTGTCAAGTTCGCCAGTATCATCAACAAATCTCAAGGTCCTTATCCCCCTGGCTGTTGATGAAGCTTCCAGGCTATGTGAAGACTTCTATGTTGTCTACCTTTGTTCTGTCCTATAAAGAAAGGTTTTAGGTTACCTCACCCTATTTTGATGCTCAATTCAAGGTGACAGTGGCTATATGGTAAATGTGGACTGTTGCTGGATCAACATGGTCGTGCCCTCCAGGCCAAGCACTGTCATTAGCAGGGGGCTTAAGTAAATGATGTCCTGCTTATGCTGGATGAGAAATGGCAGCACTGAACGCCATGGAAGAGGGTCAGCAGCAGTGCAGTGTCTCCACCTGTAGCTTCACTTAACGCTAACCCCAACACAGATTGCACCCGGTGGACTGCTGGTGCCAGGGCTTCAAAAAGACAACCCAGGATGTAGCTGTGGATGGAGTGCTGGAACTAGCAGCACTGGGCTTTGCCACTGAGACAGCATAGAAGATTTCACACACACACACACACACACACACACACACACACACACACACAAACACACACACACACACAAAGAGACAGCTCCTCCCAACACATACACACAGACTTTATTTCTTCCTCCCCACAGTGCCTTCATGGCCTCTCCCCAAGACACAACTGCTGCTTGGAAAGAAACCTACTTGCACAGAGAGTGGTCCAGGGACAATCGGCACAGCATCAGTAGCAGCTGGTTCAGTTCCTGGTGCTGTATCCGGGTCTGTCATAGTGAATTGAAACACAACTGTTAAAACAGCATCAATGGCACACACACACACAAAAAATGTTGTGAAAATGTTCCCACAGGTCACACAATCCTGATCTTTAAGAAGAAAGCCAGTGAATTTGCTGGCCATGAATACCAAGAGCTTGGTATTTCCACAGGCTTTTTGGTTAAGACCACCGAATTAAAAAAAAAAAAAGGATATAGAGAGAGAGAGCTCGGGGAGAGGGGGGTGGGGGATGGGGGTATGTGGGGACAGAAGGAAGTGAGGGGGGAATGAAGGAGGGAGGAGGAGGGTGGGGAGCAAGTTCCTCCAGAATCTTTTCCCTTACCCCCCCGGATCAAAACTAATACAATCTGGGGCTTCCTGAGGTTCTTTCTTCTTCTTTTTTATATATATATCTTTCAGCAGTAACTGTTTTATACCTTAATTTCCATGACATAATGTATAACTATAACTTTTTTTTTATTATGCTTTCCACACTTTTTTCCCCACTTTGTATAATTATAACTGAACACATACCACTAACAAGGCCACACACACACACACACACACACAAATGACTGGCAAACATGGTGTTACAAAATATATACTGGTCTCCACAAGTTCACTATACACACCAATACAGTCCATCTACAGAGAGCTGAAAAAAATCTTACAGAGAGGAAAACTGGTCTGTGCCTTCTTAGTTGTACTTAAGTGCTCGCTCTGCATAACAACTGTCTTCTGCTGAGTTTTTAATACACGTACTCTGTTACATGACTTTGAGCGGGTAGTAGTGGTAGCACGCGATAAAATCCATTGGTTCTTGTGGCATCCTTTCAGCTAAAACCTGAGCTTCTTTTTTTTTTTTTTTTTCGTAGTTCCAATTTTTTTTGTTTGTTGCTGAGGCACAATTTTCACAACTGGTGATTTCAAAATATCTTAAATTAATGTTTTCACCACCAATTCCCATCCCTGAATTTCTTTGGCTTGTAATATTATACCACCAGTGCACAAACCCTGACATTTTGTTTTTCACACTGTTACTGTGTGCAGACCTTGTCTTTCGGTTTTATGCAAACTTGCACTACAAACCTTGCCTTAATGCTTCCTGCCCCACTGGTGTACAATCCTTGTCTTAATGATTCTTGCACCATTGGTGTCCAACTCCTACATATGCTGCTTCTCACACAACTGATGAACAAACCTCACCCTACTATTTCTTACACCACTTGGGAGAGATGGAATGACGCACTGTTTCTCTAAACATTGATACACAAACCTTGCCATACCGTTTCACTCAATGTTGAAGAAAAAAAAAAAAAAAACCCTTCCCTTTCTGTTTCTTGCAGAATTGGTGAACAAACCTTCCTTTACTGTTTTTTTGAATCACTATGTACACAAATCTCGGGTTTTGTGGTTTTTCACACACACTGGTGTACAAACCTTGCCTGCAGCCAGGACACAAGCATTTTGAGCACAGCTTCAAAATTCCGAGGGCACTGTATTGGAGGGCCCCCTTGGTGCGGCTGGCCGTTGTCCAAACGCAGCTTCTGCCTGTGACAGGGGGAACATAATTATACAAACATTACATCAGAGATCTTCAACACTCATACAACGACCAGGTTTATGTCCACATCTTTTCTTCATTCTCACCCACACACACACCCACACAAGCGCATACACGCACATGCATGCATGCACACATGTATGGACAAGCATATGCACACACATACATACACACACACACATGCACTCCTGCACTGTCTGCTCACACTGGCCTGCACACCCATACGTGTACACTTGCCACACACACATACAATGATAATAATGGCAGACCCAGTGTTAGGTAGCTACTCAAGGTCTGACCAGCGCGTTTGGCTACTGCGTAGGCCAGACATCTGCTAAGTCATAGCCACTAGACTCTCTTCTTAAATTCTCTCACCTGGTCATTATCTCATTTATCCATCAGCTTCAAATCATACGCAGTGTGGTCTCGAAACTCAGCAGATGTGGTATGCATATATTGACTAGTCCGCACGCAGTGACATATCCTTGATGAAACTGAAACTGATGTATGGAGAGGGATACCCCTACTGAACACTTCAGAGGGTTTCTTTACACCTCTTGATATGCAGATTTTCAAAGCCCCCAAAAGCATCAAAGTGATTTGTTCTCAGGAATTACAGAATGATATTAACGTCGGCAATACAAACATTGGTGTAGTGTCTGCTGCTTGCTTGCTGGTTTCACTGTCTCTTTCCTAGTAGTTTTCCACTCACTCTGATGCTGGCATTCCTGCTGATTTGAACAAGAGATGTATGATTATGTGTGTGGAACAGCGGATGACCACACCCTTGACGAAGGTCGATTTTATGCCGCAAGACCTTTAAACTGTACGTTCACTACCTTTTCACATCTCTTGACTTACCAGGCTTGCGTATTACACTCTTTCAGAGATCTTTCTTCACATGATTTTCAATCTCTACACATGATGCACTCTCAGTATTTTCATTCCAGTTCAATATGTTTTCTTCGTATGAATCACACTCCTGCTTACTGATTTTTATTACACTTTGCTACTCCATGACCTGCAACACTGTATATATATAATCTGACTATAACTTTATTCTAATACCATTGTATGCATTTTCTTCATATAAATAATACACTTACCCATCGACTTTTATGACTGTACAGTGCTGCTCATCAATAGATGAAAAATCAATGCTAAGATACATGAGTCAATGAACAGAGTTCAGGCCAAGAAAAAATAATCATTTGTATCCGATAACATAAATGAAAAGAAAGACAGAAAGAAAAAGTAAGTAGACCTGTCTTTGTTCTTTTTGAAGTTTCAGAAAGACTGCATTAAGATCTATATGTATCTGACAACACCTGGTGCTTTTACACTGCACCGTTTACTTAAAATGTCAACAGATTTTTTTGTCCATTCACTGGAACATTTTTTTCAATGATGTTTCGTGAGTTAGTGACGCATATATCATCAATTAGTGTTCTGCTGATTAAGGTTAGATTGGTAAGGGTGTCAATAATCTAAGACAAAGTTGTATGCAGAAAATATATCTGTTCATGACTGATGAGGTTTCAATAGATCAATATCAGAGTCACCCAGCAGGAAAATTTCAGTAGCGTTAACAGATGCTGCACCCATCACGGCAGAGAGAGAGAGAGAGAGAGAGAGAGAGAGAGAGAGAGAGAGAGAGAGGAGAGAAAAGGGAGGGAAGGGGGGGGAGAGAGAGAGAGAGAGAGGAAAGAGAAGAAGAAGAAGAAAAAGATTATTTACTCAAGTTGATGCGGGTCAACAGCAAAAGTGTCAAACACCGGATCCTTCAAGTCTGCCCCTGTTCACAGAAGTTAAGCTATATTCATGTCACGCGGGAATTACAATGTTTTATCTTATCATTTTCATTTCGTAACATTTTACACACATCACAAACCAACTTTTCTTAACACATTCAGGGTATAGGGGGAGGGGTGGGGGCAATGCCCCCTTGAAGCTGAGCATATTTTAAGAATTTAAAGCAGCGTAGAAGCATAATCTGCACACTTATACAATGATATTTTATACTGAGCTGTTCTCATGATTTTGCAGAAGGCAGGCCTACTTCAGCGAACACTGTGTCTTTTGAAAACTTACAGAGGTCTCGCAGCCATATCATGCTGAAAGCATCTGTTCAACTCCAGTCACTAAACAGCGTCATGATGGAGTGAACTGGACGGGTACTTGCTTGGAAACACTGGCTACTGTTGGCAAGACTTGGGCACTGGGTCATGTTCTGGTCAGACCTTTGCCTAGCACATGTGGTGTGGTGCAAACAAAATTCTACACATGCAGTGACCATTCCTTGGAAAATAAACTGAAACAGGAGGAGCTCTACTTACATTACTGTACATCTGCATCCCTTCATGGGTGGAATTATAATTCAACATTCAAATCCACTTTCAAAAGCAACAGTAACCAGCAGCGTTTTCAGAACATCTTTTAATTGCTGGCCCCAACAG
The DNA here is from genome assembly GCA_016801955.1 of Conus betulinus. Classification (NCBI taxonomy): domain Eukaryota; kingdom Metazoa; phylum Mollusca; class Gastropoda; order Neogastropoda; family Conidae; genus Conus; species Conus betulinus. The sequence continues at coordinate 21,664 of JADBJO010005492.1, forward strand.
TGTTCAAATTAATTTATCACTTTGACATGGTTATTGTATAATGAATGATATTGGCTATAATTAGGCTACACAGCATTCAAATTTATTACTTGTACCCAAAATGAAATAGAAAGACCAACCACTGGCGGCCGTTTCTGAGAATGCAAGTAGAGTTTTGTCCCATGACCAGATCATGTCATTCGCACTTGAAATTGTGAATCAAAAGAAGCAAGGCGATAAGCTCTTCAGAGTTCTGTTTGAACGAATGGTACAAATGGACTGTGTTCGAAAGTCATTCTTCAGATTTTTAAAAGATTAAGAAAGGTGGGGAATGTTCTTGAACTGATGTTGTTTGTCTTAGAATGAGGCGGAAGAAGCCACTTTAATGGGTGTCAAGTTTCTATCAGATGGAATGTATTGACAAAGTACATCATCATAGGTAACTCCAACTGTGTAACTCCAACTGTGTACAGTGCAAAGTCATCCACAAAGAGAACTTGAAACCTTGTTTTACAGAACTGACAATATCAATTTTCATGCTAAAGAGAAAGAGGGGAAAGGACGCTCCCTTGGGGTACACCAACACTTGCTTGTGCGAGTCAGACAGTGAGATGCCAACCTGAAACTGTTGATCAGCTAGGAAATTTTTAATAAGAGGTTGATGACCTTGAAAACTTTGAATATGAAGGTCAAAGAGAATTCCTGATTTCCGCATAGTATCAAAAGTCTTGTCCAGGTCAAAAGACAATACCCACATGTTGTTTGTTAATGATGGTGTTGTGGATGGTGGTTTCTAGATGGAATAAATGGTCAAAAGTAGAATGCTACTTTCAGAAACTGCACTGTTCTTTGGCCCAAAGGCGATCGATTTCCTGCTTCCACATTAGATGAAAGTTGACAATCTTTTCCATTAGCCTTACAAAGGCTGCTGCTACAAAATTAAACACACATTTTCTGAAAAGAAAAATTTATTCGAAAAAAAAAATTATAAAGGCAAGAGATGTGTTAGAAACAAAATGATTAGACGGAAATACAAGTGTGCACTGGTAGTGTACAAGGGCTTGGAACAGGTTCATCACTCTCGTCAGCATTTCTCAACATAACTGAGTATTATGCTGATATCCAACATAATCGAACTGAAATTATCATTCCATCACATTCAAACCAGTTACTGTAAACATCATATCCAAAATTTTTCTCTACTGTTCTTTCAAAGACAAACACAGCAAGAGTAAACCAGCAAGGTGGTGCCATGAGAAAGCATAGATAAACTCTGCATCACAAAGACACTAATTTGAAATCACTGCCAAACTGATATGAAAAAAAAAGAGAGATCACATCATGCATATCAATGGTGACTGAAATGGCTCTTCTTTTTGTATGGACTTACTATTTTGGAAAAAGGCAATGTGGGTAATTTATTGGCAACTATCCAACAATATAAATATATAACAAGAGTGTTAGCAGACATATGTAGGACAACTGAACCTCTGCTGACAAGTTGATTCAGCAGATGCAGAGACACATGAATGTCAGTAAGCAGAAGTCAAATTCAGTGTATGGGAAACTTTCAAAACATGTTTTGTTTGAATTCTAAAAGTGAAAGAAGTCAATCATGCTCAAATCATCTGACTATTATCAATGACAATATCTGCACTATCAATCTTTGCTTTTCACTTTCATTCATACTTGTGTGTAGTATTCTGTATGTCAAGCAACACACACACACACACACACACACAAACACACACACACACACACACAGAGAATGAGACAGAGACTCAGAGAAAGAAGGAAAGAAAGACAGACCACCAAAAGACCAAGTTAGTTTCAAGTGAGGTGACCCACAGGCGGATATTAAAACAAATCTTTATAAAGGAATTTAAAGTAACTCTGCTGGTTAACAAGGACAAACAACTTACAACACAAAGGTGTCTTGTCTTGTAATTTGTTTGTCCTTGTTAGCCAGCGGAATTACTTTTAATTCCTTTAAAAATCAGAAAGACCATGTTAATGAGAAACATGCAAACAAACGAAAATACACACACTTTCTTCAATTGTACACATTCTTTGCAACACGAAACTCCCAAAACCTAACTGGGGAAAAAAAAAAAAAAAGGCACTGACCCCAATTGACAAAGACCCGGAACAGGTCAATCAGCGATGGTGTCCAGGTGTGCTTCTGACGCTGGTCCCCCATCTGCCACTGCAGCACCTGGTGTAACTGGTCTCCACACTTCCTGACCTCCACCGCGCTACCATGCACCGACACTGCCAAGCAGCAACATCATCATCACCCCCTCACCAGCCATGGAACACAATATCTCACGCTTTCCAAACAAATGTATGCACAACCAGATTGGCTACTACATTCATGGGTTTCTTACTGACGCTTGCATATGTGGGACTTTGAGGTGCAGCGCAGAAATATTCAAGTCAAAGTTACATCCAATGATTCTTCTTTTAGTCCAATAATTGTATATGGAAGGTAACTTTGTTTGGGGGGAGGGGGGGAGGGGGAGGAGGGGTGTTCAATTTTTTACTGTGAATGTAACGGCTAAGCAATTTTAGAGGTGAGCTTTTCTTTTTCTTTCTGAAAAAAAAAAAAAAAAAAGCTATTTGTAATCCTCAAAATAAGCAAGTTTATGACAAGAGAGTATCAAACATCAACATTGTCTAGTGACAATGAAAAACTTCGAACTTGTTTTTAGATTTTATATTAAATTCATTTTTTGCCTCTCTTCAGTCCTACTGAGTCACATGAGGGAGCAAGCAAAGAATCGTCAGATGGCACCGAGCCAAGCCAAGGCATTGGACCAGTGGCCGATGCAGAAAATAAAATTGGATATTCATATTTGGTTATCTGTGTTTAAATTCAGATGTTGCTCATTATTTTTATATATAAATAAAAAAAATGTGTTAATGTAGTTTCAAATAAAAAGTCAAGAATAGGGTGATTATGAAATCTATCTTTCCCCTTGATTCATGCCCTGCTTGCGAAATGAGCACAAGGTGATTCGGTGTCGTAAGCAGCATTTTTTTTTTAGTTATGGGGTGTATTTATTTCATCATTGGAGCAAGAGTTGCTCCATTTGTTCGGTATTTACCATTTACTGTTCCCTGCCTCATTTAAGATTTCCTGTCACACCAAGGTTTCCTGTATTTGTTACTGTTTGTCTGTATGTTTGTTTGACTTATTCATAATCAAAAAGGCTGTCCAGTCTTGAATAAATGTTAATTTGAGTCTGTTCATTTCTCAGTTTGCTGCTGTGCAGACGTGCCAGGAACTGGGTATATGTGCAAGCTTGGAACATCGTTTTCGTGGGGAATGGCTCCTTGTTTGTTCTGTGTGCTCAGTGTTGGCATTTTTGCTAAGTGATTCGGTGTCGTAAGCAGCGTTCATCTGTAGTAAAGGGCATGTCTTCATTTCATCATGGGAGCAAGAGCTGCCCTACTTGTTCATTTTATACTGATGAGCATGTATGTGAAAAGAAATGCACCTTACCTTTTTCTTGTTAGCATAAAAACACAAAACCAGGAAACCACACAGATCCTTTAGAAATTCTTGCCTATTCACAAAATATCAAAATGACGCTGTGTTACACACTTGTGCCCGTACTGGAAGAAACATGAAGCTTTCAGAGCAAGGGACAGACCTGTTCACTACTACACACAAACCAAACTCTGCAGTTTCCAGACACAATTTCTTTGTGGATGAAGAAGTGCTGGCCGCAGCAGGTAGAGACAGGACATACGGCGCACACACAACACACGTGGTAAGTTGTTCTGCTGCAGCGAGGGAAGACGTGAACCTTGCAACCATTCTCAAAGCAGCCAGATCGTCTAGTGATGGCACTTTCATAAAGTTTTACAAAAAAAAGCAGTGACCAGAACCAAATCAAACTTTGGACTAGCAGTTTTGGACAGTTTTGTCACAAAAGCTGGACTCTCTTCATCTGTACTTCACAATTTTAATATCAGTGCAAAAAAAAAAAATGTAGCACTGCAATGCAAGGACTTGATCTGAACTGCATGTAAATTTCACTGAACAGACTCAGATGTTACTCATAACAAAAATGATGAAAACAAGTTGTTTTGTATTTCGAGAGCTTCCAGCCAATTTTCATCCGTAATGAGAACAACAAATTTATAAATAAGAATTCATAATTGTCATACTTTGTTGGTTTAAATATTTCATAGCATCAGTAATGCTGCATAGTCACTAGATGCTATGAAGTCTCACATGATTCTATAGGATGGAAGAGAGGTGAAAAATGATTAAAAAAAACTGAACAAGAATTACTAAGAAATGCAATGTATGACTTGAATTATTTTGAGCCTATTGAAAAGGAGGAGGAGTTACATGTCCTCTCTATGGCTCTGAATGTTCAAGTCACCATAAGTCTAGTGAATAAATAATTACCCTCCAAAGGTATCCAGTGATTACTTGCTTCTCTAAACACTGATGATCTCTTGCTTGCTCACCAGCTGACACTCTCAAACGTACCTCCTGCTTCCTTTCCATAGCTTCTAAACAATTCAGACAAAATGTCACCTTTCTGCATTAAGTCTAGTTTAATCATGTAATTATTGGTTATCTTTATCATAGCAATAAAAAAAAAAAAAAAACTTACTTCCCACTAAAGAAAAATACACAAATAAAAGAAGTGACAACATACTGATGAAGAACAGCCACCGCTGAATTTCAGATTTACAAGGCATGGAATAGTAAGTCAAGGAGATGATGTCTGATGACAGTATATCCATCAATGTATCTGAAACAAAGTCGGAAAAAAAAAGGTTAAAAAGAGAATAAAGCATACACACGCATCTATCTATCTATATCTATAATTAGACAGACAGACAGATGGATAGATATAGATATACATATCTCCTTTCAACAACCATCATTTTCTCCAAAACTTCCTATCCTTTAATCAAGTGTGACTACATTTCATTTTCAGCCGATTACATGGGAAAGGTTCAGTGTTCAGATGCAACATTTTGGGTCTTCTGCTTCAGCTCCTGAGGGGACCATTTGCAGTGTGTGTCACACCCAGCCAAGGTATTTTTTTCCACACTGGGTGTCACTAGCAAACACAATTCAGGGCAGTGACAGGGTACAGTTCTTTTAACATGATTATGAATGATTTAGCATCCCAAGCACTGAAAACTGGACAAGTGAGATGTCAGTATACGCTGAGGTACTGAGACCAACTTAACTGTCAATGACATAGATAAGCTGGATGCGAGGACTTGATATTAATGTTCGTAATAATGTTGGCGAAGGGCTCAACTGCATAAACATTCCTGAACTTTAAACTTTACTACATTTGCTTTAGATCAAAGAACTCTTTTAAAAATTTTCTTATTGTATTTTCCTCTCCCTGTTGCACAGATAATCAGGATGATAGTCACTTGTGCAACTCCTTCAGTAAGCAATAATTCTCCTCAGTAGGATATAGAACAGATAATGTCCTGCATAATCTAGTTTAGGACAAGCACCACTGACTACTGCTGAAGTGACGCAGCACAGTGTAGTATCTCCACCAAAAGGGTTGCCTCAAGAAACCTAATATTGCTGCCTGGATTTCTGGTGCTGAGGCTACAAGAGAACTAACTAGCTTGAATGTGCCTACGTGAGGGGAAGTCAGAATTGGCATTGTGAAAATAAAGTCACTGAGGACACTGAAGATGAGGGAGCGGAAAAAAAAACAACTGACTATTAAAAAACAAAAAACAGATTAAAAAGAGAGAGAGAGAGAGGCAGAGAAAGAGAGAAATGCACTCACTAGGTTCATAGTCATTGAACAGCTGACGCAGACAGGTGTGAGAGCTGCCCATGTGGACACCGCAAGCTGCAGGCGACACACTTTCCGTGAACAGTTGTCCCCATAAAAGGTCACTCAAAATACTTTCCCCAGGAGCACAGTCACGGATTTCCTCTTCCTCAAGTCTCAACTGTAGACAGTCACCCATCATCAATGAATCAACACCTTGATAGCGGAATAAGACTACTGTAAAGGACAAAAGGTGTCAAGACCCTGCACATTAATGTATATTCAAGGCAGCTTTACATCAATTAATTCTCGCCCCACTACAGCACAAGGGAAGCAACATTGTTTGATTTCTCGTTTTACTTTGACGTGACCACTGCTGGAAAAGTTTTCTGGATACCAACATGATACATGACATGCAAGTGCATACTACCCATCTTTTCAATTAATTGCAAGGGGTCTGGGGGGAAGTTTTGGAAGATCTGGGAGACTTCTGAGGGAATATCGGTATGTTTCAGAGAGTTTAAAAAAAAGTATCATCCTCAACCCCCCATCCCCAAAAATATGGAAAGCCCAAATTTTTCGTAAGGTTGTGCATGTTTTTGTTTTGCTTTCTGATGTGAAATATTGACCGTAGTATGCGACTCCAGGTCTGATTTTTACTGTTAATGTCTGAGAAATAAACAGAAACATGGCTATCATAATTAGTTGCGCTTAATTATTATCTTCAGTGGTCTATGTCTATAATCCAATACTTCAAGAACATCAAACATCATAAACAGGTAGGGTCACGCAACTGGTAAGCTGAGCATATACACATTCCCAAACCCAATCCATCCACACACACACATGTACAAATGTTGTATCACACATACACACACAAACGTGCACCTGCACACACACACACACACACACACACACACACACACACACACACACACACACACACACACACACACACTACCATACTCACACAAAACACTTAAAATAGCATAAAAACAGAACAAAACAATGAAATCCACAAACCTTCCTCAGTGTACATTTTTGTTCATCCGTGAAATCATCTGAAAAAATATAATTATGCAAGTAACATGTATATAATAATGCAAATAAAGGACATTATCCTTTTCTAATAGCACATACCAATGCTTAACAAATAAGATGACGCTCTTAGTAAAACATACCTGCATTCTCAACAATTACTAATCAAGCACAGATTTTAGGTAGTCTATGCAGTGCTGTGTTTCAGACAGCCAGACCAAAGAAACAACCAGCTTTCTGAACCGGTAGTTAAGGTGGCATAACATATTTCAGCCAGATTTTTTTGTGATATGATATGGTCCTAGCTATACTTCATACTGTAACTTTAAATATGCTTTTCTGCTGGAGGCTTGAACACATTGCTTCAAAAATGCGTAATTCAGCTCCTAAAAATTGGCATGTGCAAAGCAATACTAATTAAGTCATGCATAAATCAACAGGAAGGCATACTGTCCTGTGTGAAAAGATGTCACCCTAAACTGACTAGTCCTCTCTCACACATCAGTCACTCAGCAGGCTTGCGTGTGTGTGTGTGTGTGTGTGTGTGTGTGTGTGTGTGTGTGTGTGTGTGTGTGTGCACGTGCGTACGTGAATGCGTCTGTGTGTGTGTTGTATGTCAGTCTGTGTACATTATATGGAAGCTAAGTTTCTGGGTCTTGGGATTATACATTGCTTGCATTTATGCCATATGTTTGAACAGTATAACTTTATGCCAATAATTGGTAAAATCTGTCAATACGATGAATGAGTATTCTATTTTAACAGTGTAACTTTATGCCACTACTTGGTAAAATCTATTAGAAAATGTTTAGTGAATATTACGCTTTAACAGTATAATTTTTTTCCATGACATGGTAAAATCTGTAAAGGTGATCAATATCATATTTGAACAGTAGAACTTTTGCCTGTACTTGGTAAAATCCATTAAGTGGATTTATGAATACTCTTGATTGTCTTAATACTTGCCAGTATGTGAACCTAATTAACATGTGTACTTGTTCTAAGTGTGTTCCAGTACTTGTTACTTCATCCGAGTATTTGACTACATTGAAGGGAAACACTCTTCATTTTGTCTGTGGAGGTAATCACTCATTATACATGCAGTACTTTTCCCCATTTTTACCCCATCACATCTAAAAAAAAATAGCCATCAGTCTTTAGAAACAGCACTTACCATAATCCATTTCATCATTTTCGTTCTCTTCCTGTGCATACGGTTCACCTGAGAGTAGTTCCTTCTGCACGGCCACAGACAAAAATAGAATACAAAGCAACACTATTGTTTCTCTCTGAATAAAGTTAAACAAAAAACAATTCCAGAAAAAAAAAAAAATTCAAAATGGTTCCAGATGAGAACACTCCACAGAATCTTAGTGACAAATCTTATGTTCGAGGAGATGGGAATTTAAACAAAAACAAAATAATCTCTGTAATCTTGTAAAATAGTACTGATCCTATCTTCTGGAAAATGTATTGTAAGTCAATGATTTTGGAACAATTTTGAATATTTGTTCAATGAAAAATGTGCTACCATCTCAAATTTGGCACTGAAAATCTTAATTTGTTTTGGATTTAATAAAAACATTAAAACTGAAGACTTTTCAACCTCATCATGCTTTGTGCATCTTTCTAGCTAATGTGAGTGCCACCCGATAATCTATTTTGGCCTTTGACTGCAAAGCATTTATTCGTCTATGAGATATCAATTACAATTTTCCATGCAGAAAAAGATTCAGAAAAGAAATTGTAATGAGAAAAATTCATCACCACAACTCACCCTGAGTTTTGCCTGTATAGCCAAAGTCTCTCGTTCCTCTGCTTCCTGTGAGACAGCACGCACACACACACACACACACACACACACACACACACACACACACACACACACGCGCGCGCACACACACACACACACACACACACACGCACACAAAACGCACACGCACACACACACACACACACAAATCAAGTAGTAACAATATATGTAGCAAGTTTTCAGTTTCAGAAACAAGTAACAACACCATTTCAAACATCTCTACTATCTGATGATACATCAGATAAACCACTATGTTTTGTAATGGGTAATTAAAATAACCTCTCACACACAGTGACACCTTTTCCCAACCATTCCCATAAATCCTCTTTAAAAACCTAAAAAAAAAAAAAAAAAAAAGGGGGGGGGGGGGGGGGGGAGGGAAGGTGTCTTAGTGTCAAAGGTCCCTCACATGGTGAAAGATCCAATATGCACAGTCTTCAATAGATGCAAGTCTAATATTAATAAAAAAGAACAAATATTCCACAAAAAACAAGTCTGCAACATGTCTTTATGAGGTTTCATCAAATAAATGACACTTAAGACAAACAATTAAAATAATCATGCAATTTCATTTTCAGAATGCATTTGACAATGCCCATGTAAAACCCTATTTTCTTACAATCTTGCACCTGGTGAACTTTTCACACTTCACATGAATACGCATCTTACTTGAAAGACAGTAATTCAAAACATGAGGTTCCCCGAAGATGGAGTATGGCTGCTTTCATGGCGGGATAAAAAAATGATTATACACACAAAACTCTATGGAGTATCAGCCTGCGTATGCAGAAAGAAAAACATAAGGGAAAAACATTTAAGCGGACGACTTAGAGGTTGGACATGGGGGTGGATCATTTCATTTTGTGTAAAGCCTACAGACTGCAGAGGTACTACCAGACTGAAATCATGACAGAATCAGACTACTCAGAACAGAACCCAGTAACAAATGACACCAAAGATATTAGACAATGATGATGAAGTTTACACAAACCTTCCAAATCATGTACCTTTAAACTGATTCAATTCAAATCAAACTAAACAGGGTACAACCACTCAGTTTGAAACCACTGTCTGTACTTGCAGGCCTGTCTCTGCTGCAAGTAAAACTGGAAATTTTTAGAACTGATAATAATACACAATGGCAATCCTCCCCCTCTCCTCCTCACCTCCCCCTTCCCCTCCCCAGTCCTCCTGAAAAAAAAGCTCCTGTGGGTTTTACTGACCTATATAAATGCTAACACACTTGGTGCAGATAATGAAAACAATGTAAGGAAAGGTTTTTTGGCTGCAAGCGTCAATAGGATAATGGTCTTCACTTACCAACTCCATCCTATGAGTCTCAGCAGCTAGCTCACATGATGTAATCGATCAAGAAAAAATGAGCTGTTTTCACTTCAGACTCCATAACTGGCTGACTGCACTTTATCATGTCAAGCACTTGCAACCTACAGCAGCTGAAAGCCCTGTTTGACCAAATTCTTGTGGCTAATACAGTGAAAACACAACTCAACATCTTCCGTTTCTATGGTCAAACCAAAATACTCCTGCAGACCAGCACAATATTAGAGTGAATAACAGACACGATTTTGAGTTCTACCTACATTTAGCCAAGTGTAAGGGAGGAAAAAACTTCCCATTTTGGCATCATGTACTGTACTACTTCAAATTTTTGTAGAATTCAACAGAGTAGAAAGAGGGCGAATATATACATTTTTTTAACAGAGTTGTCTCTTTTAATCACACACAAGCAGGCCTGCACACATGAAAATCTGTACATCACCGTTGTTTGTGTTTACAGCACAGTGCGTAATTTCTCTCTCTCTCTTTTTCAGCATGATGCTTGTATGGTTTGTTTGCATTGTTAGCTGCCTCTGTCTCTCTCTCTGACGCCTTGTGTGCGTGCGTGTGTGTGTGAGTGTGTATGTGCGTGTGTGTGTGTGTGTGTGTGTGTGTGTGTGTGTGTGTGTGTGTGTGTGTGCGCGCGCATGCGCGTGTAAGTGTGTGTGTGTGTGTGTGTGTGTGTGTGTGTGTGTGTGTGTGAGGGGGGGGGGGGGGTATACAAGTGCATGCACGCACAAGCTTCCAAGCACGAATGCACATGCTTAATTTAGAGTTAAGATAATTTGAACTTCTTCCTCATGGTAAGATGTGATCAATTTATTTTTGGAATAACATTGGTCTCATCTAATTTCAGTTCCAGGTGCATCTTTGCCCTCCATGGATAATCTATTTTTTTTCTTCTATTTTTTTCTTCCACCAGAATCTGAACTGGTCACCAATGTTTATGTTCTGCTGGACTCAAGGAGAAATCTATCCTTGTAAGTACTCTTTGACAGCGTGTGTGTGCATGCAATGGTTTAATGTGTCTCTACCTGTTTTGCTGTGGCCAAATTTGCTTTTATATTGAAAAAAAAAAAACTGTGCTTCTGAATAGTAAAGACAAACAGACATTTACACTGGAGTAGAGATAATGATGAATTTAAACTTTAAAAATTTTGTTCCAAGTACACAACATAACAATAGGTTAACAACGTACATAATGCACATTAACACCGCTGCATTACTGGGTGAAAATGACAAATACTGGATCAGACAAACAAGTTACGTACACATATATATGCTCAGAGTTTGGTATATTAGTACAACATGACTGATGCTACTGCAAGTGCCTATCAAACAGCGCATCATGTCCTTGTCTCTATCATCCATACAAGGACACAATCATTTACCCACTCAAATTCACTGCATTCTTTTACTTTACTTACTTACTTACAAACACACACACACACACACACACACACACACACAATCATTACAGGCAAAGCACTTGAACACAGTTCATTCCAGTGCTCGCACCTTGACCCCCTCCAGAATAGCCAGCTGTGCAGGAGATTCCCCACACAGCTAGCTATTTCTTCATGCACACTGTTACGGGTACTTCTCATACAGCTAGATATTCTCACACTCACACTGATCACCAATCACTGAGCCAGCATGCTTGAATCAAAGTTGGCAGCCAAAGCTGGTGCGAGAAAGCTGACCACAGCTTGAAGGTCTACAGTGGCGGGGTTCATTTGCTTAATTTCATTTCATACCTTCTGCTATCCTCTTCCGCAGACAGAACAATTAGATGTATCAGCCCAGCTGGCTGTGGGTAGAGACAGTGGGGGAGGGAGCCACCTTACCATCATGGGAGGCAGCTCCAAGTTGGATTCAGCCCTACGCTCTATGAAGTGACCACACAATCGCTACAGAGAGATTATGATTGGGATTGGAACAGCAGCTGGTCTTTAGGGAGACTGGACCTTCAGAGAACCGCACCCTGTCTGGCCACTAACGTAATGCAATGTACTCGAGCTGCACAGTGTGCCACAGCCCAAAAGTGTCCTGCAGTCATGTCAGCAAAAAGTTGCAGGACTGGGGATTTCTCCTGGAGATGAGGGTTCCCAGATGTAGCTCCATGCCAAATGAAAACACCATTCCTGGAGTGAGGGATCTTATACATGGGGAGCAGGCCCCAGGTGCTATGGCTCTAAGGAATGCCAAGGCTGACAGGGTAATATAATGTTGCTTATAGCCCAGCCAACCGCAAAGGGCCACATCAGGGCTATCACCACAATGAAGTCAACTCACAAATCAAAAAGGAAAAAAAAAAAAAACATTTGCACATCTCTTTAAAATACACCTTCTAAAAACACACACCAGAAACTTCATTAAGAATCTTTCTTCTGTAAAATCTTAGATCAGATGAAAAATGTTAATCTCTCAGAAATCAAAGATCACGTCAGGTCAGGACATCTATGAACAAGGTTTTCATGGAGTCTGCTGTAAAGTGTTAATGTCCCACATCGCACAAGTCCCAACACTCTTAAAGAATGTTTCATTGTGAGTGGAACATGACATGGACTGCACCCATGGAGCTCCTTCACCTTTTAAAAGATAAGAATGGCTATAAAACAAGTGGTCTGTATGCAAACAGCACAAGACTGTTTCATCTTTATGGCTGCCTCGGGAACATGGTAAGAACCCTTTCAGGGTTGAAAGGATTTTAATAGTTTGTTATCAGCCTATGAGTTCCATTCCTGACAGACTGCCACTGCAAGGAGGCATGCTGTCTCTGGAGCATACTTGAAGCTAAAACTATGGCCCCTAGCTACAGAAGTGAATCAAACATGCCCTGGCCACCACAGGGGCACTAGGAGTGGCCCTGTTGGGAAGAACACTGCTAGTAAAAAGTCTCAAACGACAGGGACCACAAAAGGGCATCACTTAACTTGCATGAAAGCCCTGTCCCTGAGGGCATGCAACAGTGAACACTGATCAGCTGGGTGGCCATATAAGGGACCCCCATCATCCTGGATCCTCTTACTCGCTCTGAGGTGGCAGCACAGCAGGTCAGCAAAAGAAGGTGGGATCTCTCTCTTGTAGGATGCTGAGGTGGCAGACTGACATCAGGAAGTGCAGATTATCTTCATCGTCACTGAGTGGCAGCTGGTTTAGCCAGAGTTTTGTAAGGTCACGTCCTGGCAATGTTAGCCAGTTCAGCTATGCAAGCTATGATCCTGCAATATCAGTGACCCCGTGCACTGTCTTTGGAGCTGGCATGTTTGGCATCTCCTCTCAGAGTGCTGGACTTTCTGCCCTTATCGTCATAGGTGTAACCGCCTGATAAAGCTCAGCGCAGCACTTTGCCGATGGTTGTCCTGTTCTCCTAGAGTCAGCCTTGAGCAGCACAGGACCACTACCACTCCGCATAGAGATGAACGCCTTGCAGCCCCGAAGACAGCCTTATTCAGGGGGAACAATACAGACCCAACAACACAGACACCTGTCAAAGTCAATATCAATGAAAATCTTGAACAGCAATGGATACCTAAACAGCAGTTAAGGAGAAAAACAAAAGAAAGAAATTTAGGGCTTTAGCCTGGGACGGAAAACTTGGACCTCTCCAGTCCTGATCTATAACCTGTGTACACCACATGTCACACTAAGAATAGCTACGGTTACTGTGGTGGACAGCAAGTCCTTAGGGGCCTCTGCCGATAGGATGTTACACTCACCTTCTACGGCTGGACCTCTGGGAGATGGAAAGACACTTTATCAGGGTATATTAATGCATGTGGAACCAAAGTAGATGGGTGGACCCCTCAGTACTGACACAACAATGCTGAGGGTGAACATGGTTAGCAGCAGCCATACACTGCGACTAGAGACACCAACGCCAAGAGATGGACAGTTTTGTTCAACACAGGGCTTGCAGCAGTGACCACAACGTACCTCTTCATCTTATTACAAGTCACTGTGTCACCCACCAAGTGGCGAATTGGCACCAGAGCAATTAGAGGGCTGACACCCCACCGCAGTAAAAGAAGTGGGGGGGGGGGGGGGGGGGGGGTCCAGCCAAGGGGTCCAATTGACATTGTATGACTACCTCTGTTGGTAAGTCTCAAAAGAAGGAAAGGAGGGTGCAAGGATGGGGGGTGGGGGGTGATCCACTGACTATCAGTACTGCGGACTCGTGTACTGACAACATGAATTGTCATCATGGAGGCAAGGGTGGTGCAAACCACCCCTCTCCCTTTCCCTTTCCCCAGCTTGTGTCTCAACTGGAGAATGGTGTGTATGCCCAGTTGAACCTCTCCTCTTTTCACATGTAGTGATGTACACAAACCAGCATGCATCCAATTCTTCTTGCATGTATTGGTTACAGATCAGGTCCACATTCAAGGTTCCCTAGGAAGAGATCGAAAATTCCCAAGACAGCTAAGCTGGGGTACTTGTTCCCAGTCAAGCAAGTCATGACCAGGTATAAAAAATGCCAACAACGATGCCTTGTACTTCAAAATAAAACAGGCGAGACAGAAAACAAACCTCAGCAGTGAGAACAGCATGGCATTTGGCTGCAGAAGGATGAAAAACTGAAAAATGATCTCACACTGTTTGCTACAGATTCTCTAGCCAGCAAAATTTGGCCCAACAAATCCGATCAGTCGCCACAGCTAGCAAGAATTTGAACAGCACAGTGCATATTGTCATACAGTTGATTCTAAACATTAAAAAGGGAAAGATGTAAACAAACAAACAAAAAAAAATATATAAAGCAGTAAACAAACAAACAAACAAAAAGAAAGAATTCATATCAAAAACAAACTAAAAACTTAAAGGCACTCTTGGTCCTCCATAAGTGAGATACAATGTATGATTGCCATTTTGTCTTGGGATGACTCTTCAAGTTGCTAATCTAGGATGTCAACGACACCATCATACACACCAACATGTACAAGAAGCACTGGGGAACATTCTAACATCCCTCTAATATCAGAATGAGCACCATGCTTTGCAGATGCCACTTTTTGAAGAAAGCTCAGGAAAACAAACACTGTATGAAATATCTGAGTTTTAAGGAAGGTGACAAAAACTCTTCAAGGGTACCAGTTGTTCCACCTCACTGATCACTTCCACATTTGAAAAAACAAAAAACAAAAAAACATGTAGCATAGCTGCCAGCTTATGGGAAACATAATTTTTGTTCTGTCTCAGCTTTCATATCCTCTGCTCATTCTGGCCATCCCATAGAAAGCTGCAAGCAGGCTTGTTATGTTACTAACCCCGAACAGGGAAATATCAATACCTGGTTGTCATCAAGCTACTCACAACAGGAGACACTGCGCTAATGATGAGTCACTTCAGTGCTATTCAGTGGTGCCTATTCTGATCTGACAAATGTAGGCCATCACCTACTAAGCCCCCTACTGGTAACGATAACTGCTTAGTCACATCTAGTTGCAAAGTGAGGTAAACTGTCGGCGAAAATCTAAGCAAATCTAAAAAATTATTGATAAAGCTCCGCCCAAAACCTGTTGACAAACGAGTCACAATCTTGTGATTCGTTTGTCAACGTTTTTTGGGTGGTTCAGTCATTTTGTGTTAGAGTTCCTCTCTAAAAGGTGCCACCACATCCACCAAACATGATCTAACCAGTACCAAAAAGCCTTAACACAAACTAACAGATGGCATGGATATGGAGAGGAAATTAAAAAACAAGGTTACAGAGCAGGGCATAAGAGGACACAGAATGAGACATGTTTTAAAAAGATGATCAGTAAGGATGAGGGTGATGAAGATGATGCTGTAGAACATGGGGTGGGTAAACTGTCAAACTGTGGAGACAGTAAGGGTAAAGGGTACCTCTCTTCTGAGGTCACGGCAGTGGACAATGGTAGGTTCAAGGAAACAGCGATCAGCACAGAGAAAATCGGAACACATGGCTTTACAACGAACTGATGGCGGTGGTGGTGGTGGTGGAGGTGGTTTTCATAGATCAGCACAGAGAAAATCGGAACATATGGCTTTACAACAAACTGATGGTGGTGGTTGGTGGTGGTAGTGGTTTTCATACCATCTTTCTTTTCATCCCTTTTCATATTTTTCTTCTTCTTTTGTTTGCTCTCTCTCTCTCTTTTCTTCAAAATTACTCAAATACTGAATGGTGATGTTTGAAACAATCCTAGTTGGCAGCTAGGATCTAATACAAAAAGGTTACATGAAAACGACAAGTGGCAGACAACCCTGCAGAACAAGAAAGACCTCATCTCAGAGTCTGCAGTCGACAGTGTCACCACAAGGCATCACTAAAGTCTTTTTCAGCGACATGTTATCTGCAAAGTTATGAAGCCACAGACAGTTAAAAAAAAAAAAAAGCAGTGTTTACATTCACACAAATAAGACAGTAAATCAATCCAGCAAGAATTTCAAGGGTTGCACAGAAAGCCTTTCGGGGGGGGGGGGGGGGGGGGGGGGGGGGGGCAAGCCCATAAAAACACAGGGAAGATGAATCTTTAGGCAGACAAAAGAAGATGCCAGAAAGATCTAAAAAGATACGAAAACAAGATACTGGATGCACAGAGGGGGCTTTCGCAGCAGATTATATTAATACTTTTTTGATTAGTGAAAAACACAACAGCAACACACACACACACACACACACACACACACACACACACTCTCTCTCTCTACAGAGCAAGCAAGCAAGCATATAATTTCTTGTACACGCAACACAATTCATAGCTGTTCATAAGAGACACATTGCTTGACTAAATCATGTTAAAAATGATTCTAGAGATAGTATAAGATAAAGAAGATCCAGAAAAGGGAAAATATCCAAACCTCCAGTCTCTCTGTCTGCTGAAACAGTTCAAATTAATTCAACTAATTATGCATTAAAAACAACATCAAGGTGCGTTTCCATTCAACTTCCTGGAAAGCTTAAATGCCTCAATATGAAATTTACTTACTTCCACATACGTACAATTTATCCCAAAATATAAGATACATGTATCATACACACACACACACACACAACACACACACACACAAATACAGGCACACGTACATGCACACACACACATATACACAAATACATTACACACTCATTCACCACAGTGACTGAGTGCCTTGTCTAACACGTAAAAAAAAAAAAAAGAGAAAAAAAAAAATAAAATAACTGAAGAAAATGGCAAGTTTCATTTTTTGACAAAAGTGTGAGTAAATTAATAAAACGTAACACACACACACACACACACACACACACACATCATTTCTCTCATATCATCCACAACTCACAGCTTTCCTGGTGTCCCTGAGCAGTGAATCCAGGGAGAATGTAGTCAACTGGTGATGTGATTGCACTGTGCTGCCTGTGGCACCCTAAAAACAATGCGCAAGTAAAATGCTTAAAAGGTTTTAAATTACAATACAATCAAAGCAATTTCTCACAGACAACAACTGCATGTATGAAGAATTCAGTTGCAATACATCAAATCAGTTTCCTCATGAGCAATTTCTTGATTTGTCAAAGTTAAAATTACAATGATTAAAAATTTCTTTAAAAAACTGCTACTTGATTTCTGAAATATCAAATCACAATATGACAAAGAACTTTTGTTCATAAATGCATACTCAGTCTGTGAGATTCAGCTTACTACATAATAAAGCAACATTAAAAAAAAAAAAAAAAAAAAAAAAAAAAAAAAAAAAGATGATGAGAGAACAGCTTTCTCAATTTTCAACTAAACCTGTGAGAATTCTGATAACAAGTTCCTTCACAAACTCTCAACTAAGCCTAATAATTCAAACCATGATGATCAAACATGCTCCTGAAATTCTTTCAATTCAGTGCGTGTGTTCAAATTACACTACACTCAGCAATCATGCTCCTGAAATTATTTCAGTTCAGTGCATGTGTTCCAATCATACTACGTTCAGAGCACTTCTTTCACAAAAAACAATTTGATTTTGCAATTTCAAATTATAGTATGACCATTATGATTCCTTCAAAAACACCTACCTGACTGATAACATTTCAATTTGATCAAAACAGTTTATTAACGGCAAAACTGTCTATCGGGGGCAGAGTGAAGATCGGGTTCAACAGTTCTCTGAACTGTCAGACTAGCGTAATTTGATTTTTCACCATAGCATCCTACATTACCTCCTGTGTGTTCATTCATGCTGAATGGGTACACCTCTCTTCCTCTTTCTTTCATTTGACTGGTCTTTTTTTCACTTTATATATCAGCTTGTTTTCAGATTTACGTCCATGTTATCTGTTAGTTTCAGCTCGACTATATGCAACACCTTAATTTTGCTAATTTTGACAAAATCGCGTAAAATTTTATCATAATTGAGAGCTCCAAGCTATTGACTTGAAGATTTTTTTTCTTCAGTTTTTAAAAACAAAATAGTACACACAGCATCTGTACATAACACCTGCATTCAAATTAACACTTTTGTTATAAACACAAAGAATGCACGAACTATCATTTCAGAAACTGAATGATGAAATGGGTCTATAAAAGACAAAATCCAAAGGAAAACTTCTGTTACGACCAACCTCTCTCTCCCCCTCCTCCCCCCCCCCCCCCCTGGCATCTACCTCTCTCTCTCTCTCCCAACCCCTCTCTCTCTTCTCCTTCCCCTCATTCACCTCTCACTCCCCTCCCACCTCTCCTTTCTATGCTGACTGAGGGTGCTGGCTAGAACCTAGTCATTTTCACTAGCAAATTCCAGCACGTGTAGTCCCCTATCATTGGAGGTCTCACTACAATACAAGCTGCACAAATTCTTCCAGTCTTCTATGGCATTTGGAACCATCTTTGGTATTTTAGTCACCCTGAATGATGAAATGTTTTTTGTTGTCAACTTTGACGATGACCTTTAGAAGCTGACTGAACAATTTTTCAGTTTAGTGATCATCATTCTTTAGGTGGAAGCACACATCTGCTCTGCGCTAGTGTGTTATTCAATGATTTCGCTCGCAGGAAGACGTCATGATCCTGCTAGATAAAGGCGTCATCCTGAAACAGCATTCCTGGTACTCCATCACATGTACATGATTTCTTCTCCATTTCACAACAGAACATGCGCTTCTGAAGTCTGTACTTCTTCCTTGTTCTTCCATCTAGCTTCAGAAAGATCAAGAATGTGCCAGGTGTATCTGTCTCTAACGTAAATTCTTACAGACTATGTCAGACAAATATTCAAAGCAAATGACAATAATGAATGAGAAGCAGAGAAGAATATTTGAGACACATTCTGGACTAAACTGCTAAGTAAACAGGTGGCCAAAGCAAAGATTTCAGAACAGACGTAGCATGCTCCTGTTTAGGGGGATCTGAGAATCACCCTTGCAGCTCTCTTCTTGATGTGTGTAGAACCTATGAGGCAGTTACCTTGGGATGCCAACAAGGACAGGCTTGCCACAGTGAAGCCCGCAGGGACACAAAGCGACAGAGCCAGACAGTGTACACAGCTGTGTACATGACAGTGGGGATTTAGAAATATAAAAAGACCTGTTGACTCATCACTGGAAGAGCAATTGTCCAAACTAGTGAAATTGTCATTTCAAGAGGCAGGCCTTGATTTTTTCTGAAAACAAATACCTTATGAAGCTGACTGGCCTGTCATGAAATATTCCTGCTCAATCTATCACCTTGTGCAGAGGATGCTGACATAAACCTACTGTACTGCATCAAACTAAACAAAGACACAAACACACAAGCAAAAAAAAATGCTCACCTGTCCAGCTTGAGCAGGCACATTGGGGTTGACAGTGGACAATGGAGTGGAACTGCCAATAACACTGACCAAGGGGGAAAAAAAAAAGCAAACATTCTTAGCATCATCTTTGTAGCAATACACTGCAAAACTGCAGCAGAAGTCGAAGTGAGCCACCAGACCTCCCAATTCACACAAAGATATGTGTATTTCACACTTTATAACTTAAAAATACTCTTTAAACATCTTTCTGTAACTTAAAAAATGCTCTTTGAAATATTTGGGGGCAGCATGACTTTTACTCTTTATCACACGTCATATGTGCATGTATTCACCCTTTATCATTATTACAAGTTGTGTGAAAAAAAAAACTGTTTAAGAAAAGAGGCATCAAGAGTTTGAAAGCCGAGCACCTTTCTTTTGTCCCCTGACTTTGCCTGTCATGGTACCTCACGATCACACAATAGATCTACAGCCCCTTGTTTTTTGCTAAGCCACAAAAACTTCTCTTCTACAGTCTTTGATAGGATCTCTAAGCAACTGTCAGAGCTCAAGCCCACTGAGTGGCTTCTGCTTACAAGCAAATGTGTGTGTGTGTGTGTGTGTGTGTGTGTGTGTGTGTGTGTGTGTGTGTGTGTGTGTGTGTGTGTGTGTGTGTGTTTCTGTGTGTGTCTGTGTGAAATTAAAATCTTGTGTTCAGCATGTTCTTCACAAAACTAATAACAACAGCACTTAACAGTCAGACAGGGAGGAAGAGTTGTAGGGACAGAAAAGCCAACGAGAAAGACTTCAGACTCAAGAGATGCATTACTCTTCAATAAAGATTTTAAGCAAGGTGTAGTCTCCCTGTCTGCTTTATTCCACTAAAAATCACAACATAAAAAAAGGACAAATAACACAGAAAACAACAGTAATCATAACATTAAAAACAACAATAGTAATCACCATCATCATCATAATGATCATCACCATAAAAGAATCGAGATTTTCATCTATTAAAGTTGGAACACAAATGTGCTGACTCAAACTACCTGATCATACACAGGCAAATAAAGCTTATGATTTAATCTACTTACAGCCAAATACAGCCTTTTCAAGATTGTCACCAAGTTAAGGAAAAAAGTTCCATCTTTGAAAAGAAACAAAAAAAAAGACAATATTCACATATTTTACATTCAGCAAATAACGTAGGAGCCAAAACTACTACTATTTTCAAGCTGACAAAATTTCAGCTGCGCTGAGGCACAAACTCTTTCAGGTGCTTATCTAAAGAAACACCAATCTACCGGAAGGCTGTTCAAACGGGATACTGCATCGATATGTGCCCTACTGACATACTCAAGCTCAAATTCTCCCCTAGTTTGATTTTGATTGATCTAAATCTCACCCCTACTGAAGCTGAAACTCTGAAGTCCCTCCGTAAGACGAACATCTTCATAATCAAACCAGCAAAGGTGCAACCATAAGTGTGTCAAACGGAAACCTATGCACTGAGGAAGATCTCTAGGGCCACTCAATGACATCAAAAGCGATCAAAAACTGGACAAACCCACTCTTCTTGAAGACCAAAAAAGAATCTTTAAAACCATCATGGATCTCGATACCACAGTCAGCCTACCTCCCACAACAAGAATTTCTTATCAAATCCTGGAGTGGAGACTCTTTTCTGCTTCTGCCTACAATCCACAAAGCAAAACTCCTTGGTTGGTCTGTCGCATCAGCCACAAAACACACTTCTTAATGCCTTGACATCTTCCTGTAACCCCTTGTTCAAAACCTGACTACCTTTAGTCAAAAAATCTGCTCCTGCTCTCAGTCCGATTTATGTCTTGATCCTGAATCCCAACTTTCGACCTAAACACTTGTGAACTCCTGATGTGACATTTACATGTACCGGTCTCCCCCCATGCAAATGTGTTGGAAGCCCTCACATTACTTTGAAACCAGAAGGAAGACCCATTTCCCCCACCACTCGCTAAACTTGTTCTTACAAACACAACCTTTTCCTTTCTTGGCAGTATGTTCAAACAGGTAAGTGGTGTTGCTACTGAAACTAAAATAGGCCTAATAAGCTACAAGGGTCTCTATTTGCGGTATTTTGAAAGCAATTTCCTGCAACAATATCCTGGTCCCTAACGCAGAATTCTATAACAGATTCACTGATGATGGTCTAGGTGCCATCAATATGGACATTACCAGTCTTTGTGATTATTATACACATAACTTTATTATGTCCGAACAAAACTACCACCTATCACTGAACTGAAAAATATCTGAAAGGTACATCACTTTACAGGACATGAATATACCAATCACTAATACTGGACTCTCCACTTCCATGCTACACGTCGCTAACTCACATGCGTACTTCAACTACTGATTTTCCCATTACCCTACACTAAAACCAATGCACCTTTCTCTACGTTCCTGAGACTTCACAAACTGTGCTCATACAACTTTAAAGAGAATGCTTAAAAGATGAAGCCGTTCTTCCTGCAATGCCCACAACTCTGACAATATTACTGACCAAGCACTCCGAGTTAAGCTCATCTTCCGTCAGCAATATCTTGAACCTAAAACCAAAGAATTCTGTTAAAAAAAGACCCGTCTGGTTTTTTCATTTTTCTATGCACTGTCCACACAAAAAAAATCTTCCTTTCAAACTGAAACATCTTTCAATCCTGAGTCATCAAAGCTGAAATTTTCAAACAGGCCCCTCTGGTCACCTATAAACATGACAAAAAGATTCGCCATATGTGCTCATGAATTCCCAGTCTATGCCAACAAAGAGGCAAATGCACTACATGCACCAGAACCTGTGACAATCAAACTGCAAGACCTGGCCCTTTATCTGTAATGCCATGGTAGTGAGAGGGCCCCCAGATCACTGATGACAGTCCTGCAACTGTCAAACCACCAACTTGATTTAGGTCATCCACTGTATTTCATGTTCAAGAACTGTCAAACGATGAGACTTGATGTGCCTTAAATTTTCAAATTCATAGAACATGTTGTTGACACTAACCACAAGAGGGAAAAAAAAAAACCTCTGGCTAACCTATTCAACTTTCTAACCACTCAGCACACAATGCGTGGGTAAAAAGGCTTGTGGTTTATGTGTTTCACTGATTCACCAAACAGGAAAGACATAAGATTCTCACCTCACTGAGGTACCAGGCAGCAGCTGGAATGCATGAGAGAGCCTAAAAGCCCTGTTTCACTCTAGTCTCACGAACCAAATAAATTCAGTCCAAGCTTCGAACCTTTCACTCACTGCCTTTGTGTGTTCAGCTGATGCTGCTCTGTTTGCCTGCCTGTGTGGATTGTTATAATCAATTCTGTTAAAGGCCATGTTACTACAGCTGCCTTTTCTCTCAAGCTGTGCAGGTTTAACCTGCAACAGTGCTTTATACATTTGACCACAGAGCTCAGTGCCAGTTGGGATGATCAATCCAAGTCATTTTGTTTGGGGACATACTGTGTCGGGTTAGCCTCCAGTCTCCTTTCCATTTATTTTTCATCCATTCATTCATTTTATTTTTCAATCTTAATTGACTAGCCTTTGATACACATGCCCCCCCCCCCCCCTCCCTCCCCCCCAAAGCCCTTTTACTTAACTAGTCTTTTACACACATGGTCCTTGCCATCCCCCTACCCCCAACCTCCAACCCACACGCCTAGCAATTTCATATTTTTTGTCATAAAGGAAATTTACTTCCTCTGTTTTGACCACACATCTATTCTTACCATTCCATCACCCATCCATTCTTCCAGCAATGTTTTTTGTTTTCTCTTACAGGTCACCTTGACAGCAGCTCTGAGTCACACACAGGCTCAGCAGACCTCAGCAACAGATATACCAAGTGCCCCCTCCAAAAGCCTTCAGTGATGACACATCCTTTTCACCAAAGAAGACAGCACACTCTCAGATAAATCACACAAGTTAGTTACTTCATAAAGGACAAGTCTCAGGTCAAAGAAATTATTGAGCCTGTCTCTGCTGAAAGGAAAAGGGTGAAATATTTATATTCACTGTCGCCAGTCAAGCCATTCCAACAGAGACAGAAGAACCAGTCAAGAGCTTTGGGAAGGTGGTATCAGAAACAAAAAGAGGAAACGAAGCTGAGCCGATGGCAGAAGAACGCTTGCAGAAGACAGACCAGTGTGACCTCCCTGGCAAACACAAAATCTGGTGCTTTCAATTCATGGTGATCTTGACCCTCCTCTGGCAATCGACATTTATACAATATCACTTACAGCAGATGAATCAATGAAGGTTAAACAAAAGAGAAAAAAAAAATCACAAAGAAATGGCTTGATGACCTGCCTAGTGTCACTGATGTTGCAACCTACTGCCACCAAGAAAAGTTGAACGTATTCCTGAAATCCATCCTTGTGGACTGCAACGTTGGTAAAGCAAAGTTACTAACAATGATTGAGGATTCACATGACCAAAGTAGTGAGATCAAAGCATTGCAATTTACGTATATAACATAAACAACACCCTGCCACAAATATGTATATTCCTGAACAAACAAGTGAATGAGCCACATGGGATTGAGATCAGCATGGAAATACTCAGAAATGTAGAAGACACTGGTGGCATTAGACAAAAAAAAAAAAAACTGAGAAAATAAACTTACAGACAAGAGAAAACAAACTTACAGACAGACAAGCAAATACTTACAAACGAGCTAGCAGGACTCAAAAATGTAAACAAGCACCACCACCCCCCACTCCCCAACCTAGAGCACCTGTCCTCCCTTCTCACCTACGCTCCCATCCTCTCCATGATCACATTTCGCTCCCTCTATCTTCATCACCCAAAAGTGGAAAGAAAGAAAACAACTCAAACACACCAATAAAAGACAAGAAATATCAACAAGCTTACTGACCTTGACAGAAATTCTGGTTCATCACCTAGCGAGTCGTCAGAATCATACGACACTGGTGATTTATTCTCTGCACAGATCCAAACACCAGGGTTATCACAAACACATTCTGTCTCTGTTGCGTTTGCTGAAAGCCTAAAGGAACACACTTCATTTCAGAATGTGAGTGACTTTTTGTCTCCATTCACTTATTATTCCAAGAACACATTATGACGGTGCAATCACAGAGTGGCCAGACTGATTGATTCTCCATCTCATGGTCATGGGTTCGATCCCTGGCAAAGCCAGCTGTATGAAAAGTGGAGCTGTATTTTCCTCCCTCCCCTGTCAAACTATCTGCCGATCTTTTAATAGTTAACCATCTTTGGATGAATACATGTGCTGAAGACCAGATACATATTTAACATACAGAATATCAGATAGCATCTCTTTCTCCCTCTCTTGCTCTCTCTCACATATACACACACTTACAAACTCATCCATGTACGTAAAAAAAAAACCCCACAAATCTGGACATATTATGCAAACCAAGCCTTTTTTTCCAAATCCACTTCTAGATCTAAAGAAGGCATTCTGAATGCAAGATTCCCTGAAAAATTCCCACCCAAAATCATGCATGTTGTGCATGAAAATATCTGATACACATCTTACACAGAACATACATGCTGTTTCAAAACAAAGCAACATTTTTCTAGTTTATGCCAACAGATTGTGAGCTGATTATTTTTCCTGCTCTTTCCAAACAAGGCAACAATTTTCTAATCTGTGCCAAAAAATTCTGAGTCAATTCTTTTCAAACTAATTTCCGAAGAAACAAACAGCCATATCCTTTTAAACATGCACAACCATCTTTCACATTTGGGACCTCACATTTTAGGTTTGAAGCACACAAAACTATCAGAGAGTCAAATTCATTACTTTAATTTGTTTAAAGCTTGAAGTCACTAACAATGTTTAATGTAAGTTAAAGTAAGGTAATGTTGGTTACAGACAGCTGACTGCAAAGGACCATATCAGGGCTGTCACAGAGTTCAAGTCAATTCAAGTCATTACTTTAAAAAAAAAAAAAAAAAACTTCATTCATACAACCCTTTAAAACACACACCTTCTAGAAACATACCCGAAATTCTGTTAAAAATCTTTCCTCCGTAAAATCTTAGATTAGACGAAAAATGTAAATCTCTTGCAGAAATTTATAAGATCACATCAGGTGCTGTGTTTCTACCTAAAAAAAAAAAAAAAAAAAAAAAAAAAAAAAAAAAGCATATAAATGAATGACATATTTTGTTTTCTGTCCCATCTACTTTGCCACTTCTGTGGCATTACCCCCATGTTGCTAATTCTGGCCCCCCTTCCACAGCCACACCCTAGCTAGTTCCACCTAAACCCTGGCACTGCAGTCTGTAGGGATCAGCCAAAGTCTAGTCATTTTGATGCAAACCATCAGTGGAGATGGTGCACTGCTGCTGAGTCCCTTCAGTGGTGTTCAGTGGTGCCTGTTCTGATCCTGCATACACAGGACACCATTAACCAAGCGCTGTACTGGCAATGATTGCTAAGTTTTGCAAAGGCAAAATGAGTGAGCATCCCTGTCCCGAGGGGGTCACCTTGTCTGTCCAGCCCAGTCCCAACAATCTTGCTGGAACCGAGGACCTCCACACCAACTCGCAAAGGGCTGAGAGGAAACTGAACTCACCTTAACAGCAGGGCATGAAGGGCCACAGTTTGAGACTTATTCTCTTGTGTGCTGATCAATGAAGACAAGGATGATGAGGAGGATGCTGTGAAGTTCCATTTCAGTCGGCAACTGTATGACAGTGCTATACCCTACGCTTACTTTCACTGTATATCCCTGCACAGGGCTCAACATGCCCACCCTCCTGACCGTCCATGACAACTAAACTTTTCTGGCGCAGAAGTAGAAATAATGTCTCCACTTGTCAGCTGGGCTACCAGCTTCTGACGGCATCAGTGAAGGCGACTTACCAATCAACCTTAGCACAAGCTGATTGCACTTTCTTCCTCTCTTCTACAGCCCCACTTCCCCCATCCTAACCCCTCCCCCCCCATCCTCATCAATCTCTAACTCTGCACCTTGTTTTTTTTTTTTTTTTTTTTTTTTTTTTACTCATTCTCAGGCAAGCAACTCGTATAAATGCAGAGCATGTCGTCACTGGATTTTGTCTGCTTCCTTGTCATTGCACTATGCGTAGTTACTTTCAGCAACTGTCTTTTTATTTAAAGGAGGACAAGCAGAACTTTGAGGGGGGCAAACAGATTTTGTGAACTAGTTGTCCTCATGACAACTGAAACACGTCTGGGAATTTCTAACCTTGTTGTGTCAATCAGGCTCAAGACAGACCATCACTTGCAATACTGGTCAGGAAACTTGAGCAACAGAGCAACACTCTCGGTAATCCATCCATTATGAGACAGAAACTCAACTGCGCAGTGACAGTTTTCCCAACTGTGCTCGTAGCAAACTCAAAACTGGGTAGGAACTGGTGGGGCAAAAAAATTGATGGGAATCGAACTGACGAACTCCCAGCCAAGAATCTATGAGCATAACCATTGTACCATGGCAGCTTATCTTACATAAAATTTATGTCTGAGATCAAATCTCTTGTATCAGGTTATAACATCATAATTCTTAATTACAAAACATAAATTTAAAGAACCTAAAACATAAATTTAAAGAACCTAAAAGCACAAATCTATGACATTTTTTAAAGAAAATGTAAAAAAAAAAACTAATAAACTTGTGAGAAACTATCCTTTGCCTCTCCCCCCCCCCCCCCCCCCCCCCCCCCCCCCCCCCCCACACACACACACACTCTCTATCCCTTTCCCAGTTTTGGAAGATTTTCATCCAAGGTTAAAAATGCTTCCAAATCTCAAGCTTTTAACAGAAAAATTGACATGTGACAGGTTTAAAATGCCCCCAACCATTGTTGTTGTTGTTCTTGTTGTTGCTGTTTTGTCATTAGATGTTCACCTGTATGAAATCCTACAAAATATCTGAAGTCTACTTTAAAGTGGAAAGACTCACAAGTGACCCAGCATTAAATGCAACAAAATCTCTCAGGCTTTAAATGGAAAGGGTAGTATCCAAGTAGTGTAAAATATACAAAAATGCTTAAAAAAAATATCTAATGTTCTAACTGGAAAGATTAACAAGAAACCAATGTAAACTACGATCAAATCTCTTAAATCTTTGACAGACAGGTTAATGTATGACTTGCATTAAATGGCACATAATCTTAAATCTTTTAATGGAAAGGTCAAGAACTTACTTGGATATCACGCCACATTACCTCTGTGTCTTTCTATGGAGATGTTAACAAATAGTAAATGCCATAAATCTAAAGCACTTTTAAAGGTTGGGTTAAGTGGTTACATGGTGAAATGCCCTATGCAAAGGTTTAACAGTGACCAGTCCGTAGTGCTGAAAGATTTTTTACTGGAAAGTTAATAACTGACCACAGTAAAATGCTCCCAGATCTCTGAAACCTTTGATGGAAAGGCTATTTAAGTAACTGGGTAAAAATGCCACAAAATTTCTGAAACTTTCAATGGAAATGCTACAAACTGACAAATTTAAGATGCCTCAAGATTCCTGAAAATTTTGCTTAACAGGTTTAAAAGTTTTTTTTGAAAAGGTTCATAAAATGCAACAAAATGCCTAAAGCTTTTCATGGGAGAACAAGAAGAGGCCAGTTTAGAATGCCACAGTATCTCTGAAGCCTTAAACATAAAGGACAAGAAGTACCAATAAAAATTCAGCTATTAACAATGCCACAACTTCTCAGAAACTTTTCACCAATATATCAAAAAAGAGATAGGTTTGAAATGTTCCACAACAGGTTAAGACCTACATGCCAGAGGTATTCATGTATGGTTCTATCTTTACATACTTATATCTTCATATTGGTCACGATAATAGAGGTTCAATTCACCAGATCACTTCTTTTTGTTCACAGTATCAATATCGATTCACAAAAAGTGGTCTCTGGACATTAAAAAAAAACAAAAAAAAAAAACCTTTTCTTGACATATTAGAGAACTTTTCCTTCTGGACAACCACTCACTTCAGTAACTTTCCAACAGTGGTAACTGTCGGGGATAAGACTTGTATATTAATCGATTTGGCTATTCCCAAACTGTTTCATCGTATGTAATTGCTGTAAAGTGTTACTATGTCGTGTAAATGAGAAAAATATATTTGGCACATTTCCAATGCTTCTCAAACGTTTGGATTTTATTTGCTTGTTTGTTTTTTAAATTCTGCTGGTCTCCTGTCATAAAAATAGCACACTGATGAGAACTGCCATGAATACAAATACAATTATGTACACATACACTTTCTATGCAACTGTAAATTGGGCCTTGTTCAACATTATTTGATCAAAAAATCTCCCCGACTCTTCCCCTGACTAAAACCCTATTGCATTATTTCTTTTCGCTTCTTTCAAAAAGGAGGAAATGAGTACAGAGCCAATCACATTTCAACACAAACATACAATAATCTTGAGTCTCACCACTGTCATCAGAGCAGGGTCGCCCAGGGTCATCCATGTGTCGTGTGAAGCCGATCTGGCAGCTTGTGCCTGCGAGGTTGCACTGGAAGCTGGGAACAGATCTGGAGGGCTAGAACTGTGTGTGGCTGATGGGGGCTCGTCTGACACAACATCAACACAACCAGCATCCCTACTACCATCATCTACTACTGCCAGCGACATTACAGGGCTAGCCACCACAGAGGTTACACAGTACTCCACACTGGACAAAGACGAGATGTCTGTCACGGCTGCCATTCTAAAGCTGTCTGCGCCACTCTGACATGACTTCTCACTGATGTGGACCATCTGACTCACTGTGTTCTCACTGATCCGTTCAAACCTGGCGACTGTAAGATTCAGGCTAGGAAGGGGAGGACTGCTGCTGGAGAGGTTTTCACAGGTAGAAAGGGTGGTCTGGGGCTTGAGCACAGGAGGAGAGGATGTACTGCCAGAGCTGTCTACATGGTCAAATTCACTGCAGTGGATCAGACATGGTGGTGAGGAAGGGTACTGTTCTCCAGCGCTCACCTCAAGTCTTCCTGCCACTCCGGCGGAGGACAATGATGGCATTATCTGTAATTCATGGCAGGTTTCTGAGGCTGTGTCCTCATTTTTACTTCTGTCGTGAGAATTCAGTGCTTCTGTGACAGTGAGGCTGTCCCTCATTTCTACTTCTGTCGTGTGAGTTCAGTGCTTCTGTGACAATGAGGCTGTCCTCATTTGTACTTCTGTCGTGTGAGTTCAGTGCTTCTGTGACAGTGAGGCTGTCCTCATTTTTACTTCTGTCGTGAAAAAATCAGTGCTTCTGTGACAGTGAGGCTGTCCTCATTTTTACTTCTGTCGTGAAAATTCAGTGCTTCTGTGACAGTGAGGCTGTCCTCATTTTCATTTCTGTCGTGTGAATTCAGTGCTTCTGTGACAGTGACAGAGTTCTCAAGCAGTCTCTCATCAATGCCCTCTGCCGCATAATCACCACCATCTTCAACTTCATACATTTCAGCTGACGTTTCTGGTGAGTGAGCTGGTAATGAATCCACTTCCAAATGCGAAACACTCGGTTCTATCTCAAGAGAAGATGATGATGTCACGTTGGTGCCTGCACCCCCTGATTCTGTTTCTGCTGTGGATTCAGCAGTTACTTCCACTTCCATACCTACAGCCCCCTGTTCCACGTCTTCCGCAGATTGGTCATGTTGGACTGAAGATACAGATTTGGAATTCACCATCTGTCTCTCTTCATCAAGGTTTTTATGCCCCTCTTTCATACTGCCTGTCTGTATAATTTTCTCTGCGCCATTTCCAGGCTTTGCGTCATCACTTCACTTCAAATTCAAGTGATTCTGCTGTCTGGGGAAGAGAATCCTGTAGAAAACCCAACCTGTCCTGTCGTCTTCTCTATCTGTTTACATCCAGTGTCACCCAATTCAAGTGATTCTGTTGTCTTGGGAAGAGAATCCTGTGGAAAACCCAACCTGTTGTCTTCTATCTGTTTACATCCAGTGTCACCCAATTCAAGTGATTCTGCTGTCTGGGGAAGAGAATCCTGTGGAAAATCCAACCTGTCGTCCATCTGTTTACATCCAGTGTCACCCACCGGGCTATCTGGGCATTCAGCGTGACTCAAGTGTGCCATGTTCAAGACTTCTGCCAGTTTTACGTTTTCCAAGGAAGTCTCCGACTCTGCCATGACCTCAATTTCAATATTTTTGTCGTCAGAACTGAGCCCTGATTTCATCACAGGTTCAAAACTGATATCAAGCAACTTATTTCTCGGAACAACAAGACTAAAGCAGGTAGTCACAAACTCTCTTCTTCACTCCGGGTATTTATGTCAGTACATTGAACCTGCTCCACTTGAGCCCTAGCAGTATGCCAATCCATTCTTTCAGGCTGTGAAGTGGTGCTTTCTGCTGGCAATGATGAGTGTCCATCACATTCATTTCATTTGTGGTTGTCGGATCACCTGTGATGTCTATGAAAATGCTTACATCAGTGACTCCTGATGGATCCTGCTCCAACTGAACATACGGGCATGCAGAGTCACTGGTCAGCACGCCCTGAGAAGAAACAGTGGAAACAATCTCAGTCTCATGTGCTCTATCAATCTGGACAATCTGTTGCTTTCCTTCAGTGGCTTCTGTTTTTTCTGAACCTCCAGCAGGAAAAATGTCACGACTTCCTGGGGATGGACTCGGATCTGAAAATGCCTTCCCAGAACTGGCACTTGCTAAAAATCTGATAGAAGGACCAAACATAGACTGCGGTACGCCATCACATTCTGATGACACAGATGCAACATTCTCAGGGAAGTCTGATTCATACTTGTCTTCCACTGTGAGACCACTGACTGCAGCAGTCAAGGCATTTGATTCATCAACAGAGATACCTGGACACCCCTCATCTAAATTCCCATGGCCAGTTAGCTTTCTTCTGTGGCTTGATAAATCTCCCTGCTTAGAGATGCCTGCATTTATCTCATATGATGGGTAACTCACACATTTTTCTGTCGCTGTGTTTGTCTCAATTGACACAGTGGAATCAGCCAAAAAGTCATCGTTGTGTCTCCAGCCTCACAACTTCTCAGATTCCATCAGATTTACACTAGCCACTTTGTCATCGTGCGAGGATCCATGAGTCTCTAGACAGGAATCAATTTCCCTTAAGATCTCATCATCATCTATAATCATGTCAGCCTGAGCCTTTTGTTCAGTACCATCAAAATATTCTGGAGACTCCTGCTTTCTTCTTTGGGTAGGACTGTGAAGCTGAAGAGAAAGATCTTGATGGTCAGTCTGGGCAAGGATAACACCACAACTCAATACACACTCTTCAGAATTCTTGTGCACTGGATCAGCACATTCTGCATGCGATGCAGGACACGACATATCAGTAACAACAGGAAGATTTTGTTCAGTCTCCACACTTGTGTTCTCTGCGGATTCACTGGTCTGTCTGCTTGACTTTTGGGAGCCTGTCTCAGTATCTTTCTGCTCCAAGTCAGAGAAGTTTTCATCTGCTGATGGACGAACTGACTCAAAGTATTTGTCTATATTTTCAACATTCTGAATTTTGCCAGCACCTAAACAGCCAGCTTTTGCGGTCAGTTTTAAACTTCCCTTTTTTCTGACAGAAAATAAAGCTTTCAACTTGTCTCGCTCTTTGACACTGGTCAAACTGTCTTTCTTAGCTTTGTGGACAAATGGAATACTTAATCTTGGCTGGCTAAATTTATTTTCCAAAGACACGCTCATGGGTGGAGAAGTATCCTGCACTCTCCCAGGTTCTGTTTTCTCTCATCACCTTCAATATCACAATCATCTGTTTCCTTATCACTATGAATTTCACAATCATCTACCTGTGAAGGATAATAACTGCCAATATCAAGATCCTCAGTATATGTCTCTCATCAGTGATATGACAGTGAGAGCTGTTAAAAACATCTGGCCCGTCTTCCAACAGATCTCCTTCTTCACCCACCCAAGTATAAGCTGTCAAACTCGCGCTCTGGTATGACTGGCTGGTTATTATCATCATCACCTTCAAACTGTTGCTCAGTACAGGAACTTTCATTGTACTGATAACAACTGCTCTGAGAGAACTTTCACAGACCTGTGTTTCTTCACTTTCCCTGCATTGCACTTCTTCGTCTGTCTCTTCTGGAGATGATGTCGCTTGTGAACACTTATCATCTAAAATTTCAATTAAATGTCGTCCTTGTGACTGAGAATGTGGGAACAGGCTGCTGAAATCAAAGCCTCTTGTCTGTGTGTCCCTCTGACCACACTTCGTCAGCATCATGCCCCATAGCAGCAGTTTCCCTTTCACTTCCTACACATGCCTCTTCGACATGCTCCTCATCTGTGTGTGGTTCTTAAGCTTGCATGTGGGATTACTTCCCGACCCATGGCTTTCAGAAGACAGAATGTCTTTGAATGATGTTTGGTGGGACTTCACTTTGATTAGTCTCCGGTCTGTTGTGGAGCTGGATCTTGGGTGTTTTGGGTTTTATCTTCACAATCCTTCTATGATCCCCTTCAGTCAAAGAGTGAATGGCCTCATGTCCTGTTGTTTCAGGGGTCTTTCCTTTCAATGGAGAACTGTCTGGGGTGCACAATGGTCCTTTTCGCCATGGTGAATGATCCGACTCTTCAAGCTCATTACTAGCACCAAATGAAAACTCTTTCTGTGAGGATATCATTTGATTTTCAGTCTGGGGGCCAGTTACTGTGTTAACAGTATGACAATACAAGTCATTGTTTGAAACAATGTCCAAAGCAAGTGCATGCAGTGACCTTACTTGCCGAGTCTTTAGGTGATCAGGCATTTGCATGATTCATTCTTCGGACATTTCTTTGGAAACTGCTGCATTTGAAACTTACTCCTTTGTGCTTTCAGGGAAGCTGGTGGCTGAATGTCTAGTTTAATGTCCAGGTCATCGTCAGTTTCCAAGAAAGCTCTGTCACTTTCCCAGTGTTCATCTGTTTTTTTTGCTCATGAATGGCGTACGGTGAGCACAAAGCTGTAGGTTTCTCCTTGAATTTAGAGATGCCAGCAGAAACTTTCTTGATTTGTTTGTCAGTGGTAATACATGCTGACTCTTGAACTTGTAATGGAGTCAATACTGCTGAAGCATCTCCTGAAGGTGTATGCAAAGACTGACAGGCTCTTCCGGAAGGATCGGTGCTGCTGATAGTGCCCGACAAAATCAGCAACCGTCTACGCTGTTGTTCAAAAGCCTCTACCCTTTCTGAATCTGTCTGTTCTTTGCCCTCATCAGGAAGTCTCAATGTTGTTTCTGTAGATGCAACATCCCAGCGAGATGGTCTTGCCTTTCTCTTTGATGGTAGTTTCAAATGTTGGTTTGCCCATCATCAGGATGTTCTCAATGTTGTTTCTGTAGATGGAACATCCCAGCGAGACGCTTTGCCTCTCTCTTTGATGGTAGTTTCAAATGTTGGTTTGCCGTCATCAGGAAGTCTCAATGTTGTTTCTGCAGACATAACATCCCAGCGAGATGCTTTGCCTTTCTCTTTGATGGTAGTTTCAAATGTTGGTTTGCCATCATCAGGAAGTCTCAATGTTGTTTCTCTAGACTGAACATCCCAGCGAGATGCCTTGCCTCTCTCTTTCATGGTAGTTTCACATGTTGGATGCTGAGAACTGCTACACACTTTGAGTGATTCTGCAACATTTGTGGTTTCTTTAAGAGTGTCCTCTACGCTCAGGGTTGCATCAAGCTTCAAAAAGTTTTTCACCGCTTCACTTATCAGCTCATCTGTGGAAGGGCATCTTAGTGGATCAAGGCTGGACAAGCTGCTTGTTGTACAGTCATGTGTGGAGATGTTACCTGACCACCTGCCTTGGCATTCTGACTGAGGACAGTGAAAATGAGGGCACTTGCATTCTCTGCTATGGACACTCTGTGATCCAGACCTGCGGAACCCAGATGACTGACTTTTCTTAGTTTGTGTCTGGCTTCGATTTCTTACATTTCTCCATCGTCTTTTAAAAAAGCGTCTCCGGCCTCTGACCTGCACTCCCTGCCTAAAAGACTTATCCCTATGGCACTGATCCAAGCCCCGAACAAGGCTGCCTTCGAAAGAATTCTGATAACCCGGTCCAACACCTGGTAACTCACAACTGTCCCTCACAGAGAAACCTTGGCCAAACCGCCATGGGCCATTACGTCTACGACGCTGACCCCTCAGTTCTCTGCTAGACTGTTGACCCAAGCCTGTGACCCTTCTGTGGCTGCTGGGCTGGCTCAAAGTATGGTGATGGGGCTGAACCAATAACGACCCACTGTCCGCTCTCTGAGTAGTGAAGGGCGCACTCTTCCCTGGAAGACTGTAAGTGTCTAGAAAAACATATCCAGAAGAACTCTGTTAATAAACTTCAAAACAATCTGATCAGGACTTGCTCTGACTGCCATAAAACTCACTGACAGATGACCAAGTTTTATACAGCAGATGCTGAAAGCAGATGATGAAAAGCAAACTTCAAGAATGAAACAAATACACAGAACTCCTTCACTGATCAGCCACATTCTGGGTTGTGGAGTTTCACTGTGCATGACAACTGCATAGTTGAAACTACATCAAGAGACACACATTCACAACTGGTAATGAGTCATTCAATGTGTGTGTGTGTGTGTGTGTGTGTGTGTGTGTGTGTGTGTGTGTGTGTGTGTGTGTGTGTGTGTGTGTGTGTGTGCATGCATATGTGCATGTGAGAGAGAGAGAGAGAGAGAGAGAGAGAGAGAGAGAGAGAGAGTGTGTGTGTGTATGCACGCGCGTGCGCTCACATGCATGTACATGTGTTTCAGAGTGTGTGTCTGTACATGCATACGTGCATGTGAGAGAGAGAGAGAGAGAGAGAGAGAGAGAGAGAGAGAGAGAGAGAGAGAGAGAGAGAGAGAGTGTGTGTGTGTGTGTGTATGCACGCGCGTGCGCTCACATGCATGTGCATGTGTTTTCAGAGTGTGTGTCTGTACATGCATACATTTGTACGTATGCTGCTTTACCACTACTGCATATAAAAAGAGAGGGCCCATGAGCAATTTGTGGCAATAAACATTGAGTGAGTAACAATCAGAACAAGATAAATGCATGCTTATTTAGAACACAATAACAAACAGGAGACTGATAATGAAAAAGGAGAAACAAAAACAAACACTATGCTGGCATAAGAAAATTTATGAATCAAACACACTTGCATAATCACGCAGAAAGAAAGGAGGAAGAGCAAGAATGAGAGAGAGAGCAAGTGAGTGAGTGAGATGGAGAGAGAGAGAAAGGGGGGGGGGGGGGGGGTGACAAGGGTAAGTGGGGATCGGGGATGGGGGGAGAGGTTGACATAATGAGTGGAGGGGGGGGGGGGGGGGGGTGATTCAAGGGTAAGTGGGGAGGACAAAGGAAAGGACAGGAGTGTGTGATTGTGTGTGTGTGTGTGTGTGTGTGTGTGTGTGTGTGTGTGTGTGTGTGTGTGTGTGTGTGTTCTGTGAGTGAGTGTGTGTGTGTGTGTGTGTGTGTGTGTGTGTGTGTGTGTGTGTGTGTGTGTGTGTGTGTGTGTGTGTGTGCCCCTTTCTCTGTGTGTGCGTGTGTGTGTGTGTGTGTGTGTGTGTGTGTGTGTGTGTGGGGGGGGGGGGGGGGGGGACCAGTGTGTGTGTGTGTGTGTGTGTGTGTGTGTGTGTGTGTGTGTGTGTGTGTGTGTGTATGTGTGTGTGTGCATGCGTGTGTGCACATACATGCCATGCAGACATACAAAAATGTGCAAGGCAACAAACAACAAATGCACAAAGGCAGCATGTTTTCTTATTCAAGGTTTGATATATAAAACAAACGCACTCAATCACACATAATGATAATAATAATGAAGACTTCTTTGTGTGTCTGCTCCTGAATAACCAAAGGATGGATAAAGATACCATGAGACTGAAAAAAAATTATATAGACATACATGTCTTAATGCGCAAAATGGGTTGATGGCTCAATGAGAACAGTGCTCTGATTCGGATCAAACTTCTGATGCCAGTTGAAGTTTTAAATTCAAAATTAGCATACTTTAGAGATGAATCAGATTTACCTGTCTGACTGGGTTAACAGGAAAATCACTGATAACCTTAAACAATTTATGATCTAGCAAAAGCATATGGATCAGTTCCATACCAAATGGTTCAAAATGACTTTGAGATGTATCATCTCCCAAAGAACATCAGTGAAATGCTGAGGAAGTACTTCCATGGCTTCTCAATAATAATAATAACAATAATAATAATAATGAGGACAATTTCTATAGCACCCATCCTAACAACGTAGGAAGCAGGGCGCTTTATAAGTTTTAACTATTCAACATCTAAAATATAAGCAGGACACACACACACACACATTCACACACACGTGCACGCATACACACACGATACTGCATTCACGAGTCACACACACACACACACACACACACACACACACACACAAGCATGCATGCATGCAAGCACACATGCACGCATACAGCACACATGCATGTACACACACATACACAAACATTGGAACATGATGTTGCATACATAAACACACTATAGAACATGGTGGACAGCTCATTTGTACACGAGCAAGGTGTGCAAGTGACCTGCAGTAATTAAGTAATATTTCAGGTGGTATTCTGCAACTGGCGTTCGAACAGATACGTTTTAAGTGCAGACTTGAAAGTCGGGAAGGAGGGGCATGACGTAGATGGAAAGGTAGTGAATTCCAGAGTATTGCTGCAGAAAATGAGAATGCTCTAGAACCTGGCTGCTTTCGGTTATATGAGGGAATTCGAAAAATTCGGTCATCAGAGGAAGAATGAAGGGATGTGTAGGAATATTTATTTTGAAGCGATCCAAGTGACAGGTAGGCACTTCACCTGTGATAACCTTATGACATAGACACGCTGACTTATACTGAATTCTGTGCTTGATTTTGAGCCAGTGTAATTTCCTCAAGAGATCTGAAGTATGATGCTGTTTTGGCACCTTGAAGACAAGGCATGCAGCTGAATTTTGACCACGTTGTAGTAGCTGGAGTGAGGCTGCGGGTACACCAAGAAGAAGAGCGTTACAATGATCTAGTCTTGACAGAATGCGGGAAGACACCAACGTCTTTGTGGCCTGTTCTGTAAGGAAAGGTCTGGAAGAGCTGATGTGATGGAGTTCGAGAAAGGATGCTTGGTGGATTCTGGCTATGTGGTTTTTGAGGATAAGATCAGAGTCGAGATAGAAGCCAAGGGCATGAACAAATGGCATAAATGAGATGTCAGTGGAGCCTAGGACTACTGATGGATGAAGACGGGGGGTCTTGAGGTTCTCTACAAAAGAATACACAACAGACTGGATCAATCTGGAAACTGGCATCACAGTGGGCTGTGCAATTTCTCCAGTACTGTTTGTGTTGGCAATGGAGGTCATCTTGAAAGCTTCCATGAGCTGTACAGGTTCAGCAGACCTCAAAAATAAATACCAAATGCCCCCTCTAAAAGCCTTCATGGATAACACAATAGTGCTTTCTACCATGGAAGATGAGACACTCAAAAAACTGAAGCACTTTAAAAAGCTAGTTCCTTCATCTAGGATGAGTTTCAAGTCAAAGAAATCACGAAGCCTCTCCTTGCAGAAAGGAAAAGAAGCAAAAACATTCATGTTCACTATAGCCAACTAACCCATCCCAACTTTAACAGAAGATCCAGTCAAGTGCCTTGGGAGGTAATATCATCACTCCTTGAAAGACACAAAGGCT
>JADBJO010005492.1:65188-77688 GCA_016801955.1 Conus betulinus
GGTGCAACTTTATATACAGTAGAAAACGCCCTAACTCACCATATATCATCATATTAGGAGTTCTTATACTAACATTTAAGAATCTTTTTTAAAGAGAACAAGAGCACTTTTTCTATTACATCAATATTTCCTACAATGCCCCCAACTTCAGCTGTTTAACTAAGCATAGGCTGGATTTGAGCATTAAAAAGTTTAAAGAATATGACTGGAGAGAGAGAGAGAGAGAGAGAGAGAGAGAGAGAGGGAGAGAGAGAGAGAGAGTGAGAGAGACTTTGTATTCTTATAAAGCCTTTGGCTCCTCAGGTGCAGCATGTACATGAAACTAAAGAAAAACCCACTATCAAAACAGTAATGATGATTACATTGCACAAATGCTTCACCCTATGAAAGCTTTGTGTAAATAAACTGCAAACTGTTTTACAATGCTTTCATTTGCAGATGACAACAACAAGATAAGCCTGAATTAGCAGGGTCTTGTATAAAAATTTCTGTGCAATAAACTTTTCTTTTATATCTTG
Organism: Conus betulinus; assembly: GCA_016801955.1. NCBI lineage: Eukaryota > Metazoa > Mollusca > Gastropoda > Neogastropoda > Conidae > Conus > Conus betulinus. Next base: position 65,707 of record JADBJO010005492.1, read on the forward strand.
TTATTCAGGACAAGTTAATGCAAAATGCACTTCACCTTCTGTTGATTGTTGACATTTTAGGGGGATCCATTTGTCTATAATAACAATGAAAAAAAAATAACAGACATGCTAATTTTAAAATTTGTCATTATAAATTATAAGTGCCTGTCCATGCCCACTGAAATGTACACTGGGAAAGAAAGCAGATCATGGAATGTTCTATAAAAACTAAACCTGCTACTTTTTTGAACATGAAAACTGCAGCTTGCCATCTACAGTCAATTAGTCATTCTTTTCAGGTATGAACAAATTTTTCATATCTCTGATACCTTGGTTAAAGCCATTTGTACACAAAACCATATACTTATAACTGATTTCGATCTTACAAGTGACATTCAGTTCACTTTGTCTCTATTATTAATTTTAGTTATAGCAGCATTTCATACATTTTAAGAGGTAATCTATATTCAGCCATCTGAGTAAATTTCAGCCAGTACTTGATGCATTTGACAATGGAATGCAGAGCTATGGAATATCAGTCAGTCTCACAATACACAAACTTATTTAGGGTTTGTATTAATACACCAAAAACACTTTTTTAAAGCAAATAAATGAAATTTTTGTACAATAGCAGTTCCATACTGTAAAACAGGCAGGATCTAAGCATCTTACAATTCAAAAACAAAGCAAGAGATTCATTGTTCAACATCAACGACTTCTTCATAATACATAACAATGCATTTTTAGCACTGCAGGCAATATCTTTACATGCAAAAGTGAAACTTGACCGCATAGAGAAAATATATATATATATATATATATATATATATATTTGTAAGTATTTTTAAGTATTTGTATATATTTACAAAAAGCATATTTATCCCATCATATGTTCATTTGTCTGAAGCAGAGAGGTAATCTCCCTTTCTGAAAATGATTACCTTACTTTCGCTCAAATTCACTTTCAACTAAATTGAAACAGTTGCCTTTTGCAAACTATACAGCTCAGTCTGGAGGCCTATTACTGTCTCCAATATTAACTTCACTTCATCAGCAAGAAGTAGAATAAATATTTCCATTAAAGTATGCACAAAATGGGCATTGTGTCCTCCAGAGTTTACCACTTTCAAAGTCAGCTCATTAATGAAAAAATACTGCTGGGCATCAGACATCACCCTGCATAATACCAGTTGTACAATTGATATAATTTGGGAAAGCCACATCACACTGCACCTTTGCCTTTACAGTCATACATACTCATAAAGCATGTATAAATCTTTCCATGAATACTGTTTTTCAACAAAATAGGCCAAAGTATAGCTCCAATTAATAGAATCAAATGCTTTTTCAAAAGCGATGAAAGTGATACACAAGTTATGTATGATTCAGGCAAAACTGTTTTTGGACGAAAGCCACTAATGTGAATGTCTGATCTATGGTAAAATAATCTTGTTTAAGCCAAGCTGAAATTCACCTGTACTGTTGTTATCCCCAACCCATACTCAAAGCCTTTTATTACTAGTCGTACTATACAGTTTACTGCATACATTACACAGCGAGATTCCTCTCTAATTGTTTGGACTGGTATCATTGCCGTTTTTATATAATGACACAACAATTGATTCACACTCATTCTCAGGGTATATGCCTCTATCAAACAGAGAGATAAAAAATGTAGCCAAAAATTCGATTGCCAAGTCTTTACAAGCATTTTCAATAAATTCCCCAGTAATATTATTATGACCAGCTGTCTTCCAACATGGCAGTTATTTCAATGCAATCAAAATATCTCCTACTGAGACAGGTTGATTAAAATTATTTTCGTCATCACCCTTGGTCATTTTCATTATCATTGTCAGTCATAACCATCATCATTGCTTACAGCACTTTAATGTTACCATCCATTTGGTTACCACCATCTTCTCCTTGAATTAGACCATTTTCAATTGTCTTTTCTTTCTAACAATTGTTTACAGTGTATGTACCAATCATTTATGCTAATATTATTCAAACTATCAAAGGATGGCTTCTTTTATCTTAAAGATTTTATGCACAAATTTCCAGAATTCCTTTTGGCTGTTTACAGACAGTAATAAAGTCAGATGATGAAGTGTTTTTTAATTGCTTTTCTTTTCTGTTTAACAAATGTTTATATTCACATCTTGCAATATTTAAAGAAGTATGAAATGATCAGGTGTAGGCAGAGTGTGCTTAAATTTTTTCCAAAAATCATACACAGTTCTTCTAGCAGCACAAAATTCTTTATCATGCCACTTGTCATCTTTCGCACCCTCACCAATATGCATCTGTTACAACAAAAAATCTGCTGCATTTTTCATATAAAGATTAAAAAAAAAAAAAATTCCCAAGTACTTTGTTAATATTTGTATATATCAAATACATCATCATTTTATATTGGATTTGCTTGTCATTAAACAGACGTTGTCTATGAACATATCACTGTGGGCTTCATCCCATATAAATCTTACAAAAAACTGAACATAATTATCATCATTTATACTGATCTTACTATTCTTAGGAAAATGGAGTATTTTATTCAAAAGGCAGGTGCTCAGAATCCATTCTGTCAGACACATTCATTCTGCTGCTATCAGAAATACTTGGAAAAAAAAGATCAAATGATAGTTTTAAAAAATCATGCATACTGTTACCATCAGCAGATATGTATGTGTAATAAACTTGATGGATACCCTGACACATACATTCAAAATACACAGGGGTAAAACAGTGCACATGTTGAGCAACATTTTGCCATATTTAGAAAATATACTGTCTTCAGAATTTCTGTTCAAATTCAAAGCTTTACTCGAATGCTGATTATCAAAACCACATGCATTAGCTACAAAATCACTGGAAATGTTTGGGGTTCTAGTGTGTAAGTCTTCATAAATTACTATATATAACAATTATGTTCATCATTATAAAGCAAACAATCACATGAGAAATCTTCCAAGAGAGAGACACAATTTCAAATAATCAAAACACACATAATAATGCAAATATTTGAGTGGTACATACACATAAATGACTTGTACATAGGTCTCTCCATACCGAAAAAGGCATTTAACCACTGGCAAAGTGTGGGGGAAAAAATTAGACTCCACATATATCATGCTGACATAACTTGTACACAGCTCATTCCTTATTAGATAAACGATTCCACCAAAACGTCTTCTGTGCGTTAAATGTTTAAACTGCCAGCCTACTAGCATGTGTACCCTTTAAAAATAGAAACTGAAAATCTACTAACACATCAACTAAGCAAAACACAAAATCAAAGGTACAGACACATGAGATGAACCTGATCACAAATTTTAGTAAGTAATCCATCAACGTTCCAAAGAAGGAAAGAAAAGGCATTCAATTTCTTACATACAATGGTATTATCTAACTCCTTATTAAATACTGACAAGGTCAAACTGCATGTTTCCATTTAAGTTACACATTGACAACAGTGCTGTTCACGTGTATAGGCAACACATAGATTTTGTCACACAGAACATGGGTGCACAATTTTTTCGTGGCCTCACCAGCTCACTAACATTGAGCTGTGTTAAGGCAACCTGCATCACTTCAGTTTGTTCCCTCCACAGCCGTCGACAAAGATTGAGGATAAGGAAGGGAGGGAGAGAGAGAGACAGAGAGAGAGAGAAAGAGAGAGAGCAAAGGAGAACAAATAAAGTTCCTTTAAAATTCTTTCATAAGGGTAAAGAGTAAGCGCAAAATAGTCTTCTGTTTACTTATTTCTTGCCCTAAAAAATGAATTAATGTAAAAACCATACAAAGAAAGAAAAACAACAGAGCAATTTCATCCTACCCTTCTAAACATAACTAACAAAGAATAGACTTATCACTCACTCACTCGTTCGTCTCTCTCTCTCTCTCTCTCTCTCTCTCTCTCTCACACACACACACACACACACACTGTGCAATGTCCAAGTATATGTCCAATCACATTACAGAAATCATAAGAAAGAGCAAATAATATTCGTACCGAAAAGCAAAGCTTACAGAGAGGGGGGGGAGGAGGGAATGCCAAGACAGACAGAGACATACAGATACAGAGAGAGAGAGAGAGAGAGAGAGAGAGAGAGAGAGAGAGAGAGAGCTGTCAAGTAATAATTTGTAAAGGCCAACAATCCATGATTTGTTGTTGTACAAAGGAAGATAAGTTCCACATATCAGTTCGAGTCCATCAAGGCTGTTCCTTAGTACTTACACTGTTCAACATCTTCCTGAAATGAATGAAATGATATGCTCTGCAAGACAATACGAAGACAATGCATCACAACCCTAAAGTATGCTGATGGCATTAATCAGCTAGCTGGAAGTTTTGTGAAGAGAAACATACTAATCAGGTCAAGCGAAAAAAAAAAAAAAAAAAAAAAAAATCAACCCTAAGAAAAGACAGCAGATGTAAGTCAGAATACAAGAACTACCCTTTGTGAAACACTTCAAATACATTAGTATTTTCATTGGTAAAAATGGATCAAACCTGAAATCTGGAACAAAGTACATGAACAATGGCTGTACTTGCAGAACTTGAATCAATCAAAAGAAACAAGAAAATGATATGTGATCCAAGAAAAAAAAAAAAAAAAAAAAAAAAAAAAAAAACCCTGGGTAGTCCATCTTCCCATAAATATACAAATCATGTACTGTGACAGCAGAACTGCAAAGGAAGATCCAAGCAATGGATACAAAATGCTTCAGAAGAGGACTTGGCATCTCCTGTGCTGACCATCAGTCACTACAAAAACTTGTTGAATACAGTGAAGAAAAGAATGCTAACTGGCATGTACATGTGACAAAATAAGATGATCCTCTAAGACCATTCGCCAGTTTGTAGGAAAAAAAATAAGACAGGAAAGAATGAGAAAGAGATGGACAGAGATCTCTGCTGAGTGGAAAAGAAAGACCTTTCTCAAAACACAGGCGCTTGCACACATGTCAGAAGAGAAGACAATGAGCACAGCACATTGCTACAGCAGCAAACAGGTTAACAACAACAAAATGAAAACTCTGACTGAAAAATCATTTCAAACAAGATTATTTCTGATGTTATTTTTCTTTTTACGTGAAAACTAATGGTTAAGAGAATGAAAAAATGTAAAATCTATGTACCTCTTTTGGCGACTGCAGTTTTTATGTCCTTCTGTCCTTTTCTTCCTCCAGACACACGCGCGCGCGCACACACACACACACACACACACAGAGTTAACTTCAGGTCACAGTCAGAGCGTGATTTTTTTCTTTTTTCTTTTTTTTTTTTTTTTAACTCTGTTGCAGTAGAGAAAGCAAAATATTTTTCAACTTTAGAAAATTCTGCAACAAATTTACACATTAGAAGCAGTCATCAAATAACATGCCAAGCAGTTCCCTGTGTTTCCAAACTATCTCTGGCTCATTCTAGCGTGCACACATGGAGGGCCGCCATGATGCTTCATATGGTGTGTGTAAGCTGCCATTTGGCAATGACACTGGTGTTCATGGTCACCTTTTAGCTTCAGTGTGGTGATGCTGAGACCAAACCAAGTACCCAGCCTTCAAAAACTACAGAGCTGTCAGCAATTACAGGAAACCACATCCAGTCCCCTGAGAGAAGTAACAGAGTAGAATTCTTCCTCCAAACCTGACACCGTTATTGATGGTGTTATATGAATACGCTGAACAAAATGGACCAGAGAAAATGGACAATATGCACACATCTATGCAAGAACAAATGGACAACATTTAGACCAATATTGCAAATGTGATGAAAGAAAACCAAGAGCAAAACAAGAAGCTGAAGGGCCGGGAACAGATGTGAAATCAAGATGAATGAAGCAGAAGAAGAAAAAAGCTAGATGAATGAAGCAGAAGAAAAAAAAGCTAGATGAATGAAGCAGAAGAACAAAAAGCTGAATGGATGAAGCAGAAGAACAAAAAGCTAGATGGATGAAGCAGAAGAACAAAAAGCTAGATGAATGAAGCAGAAAAACAAAAAGCTATCCTCCATGGTATCTCCCACTGTGAACAAGGGACTGAAACCCGGGAATTTTGTGAGAACACTGTGAAGACTGTGCTTCAGGAGAAAACTGGGGAGGCGCCATGTTAAAATCAAATACATCTACTCACTGAAACATGCAAAGACTATGTTCCTCTACCCCATTACTGTATCCTTTGGAAAGCAAAAAGGCAAGGAGACAATCCTGACTGAGTGCAGAAAACACAAAGAGAGGAAAATCTGAAGTTTTCATCACTGAAGATTTCACCCTCAGGGTGAGAGAAAACTTCAAAGACTGCCACTGTTCCCATGGAGGCCAAGCAGGTAGGGAAGCGCTCATTTCCTGCATTTTGACAGTCTGGTGATCAAGGCCAAGCCACATGCATAGCAACTGACAAATCAATCGGACAACATGGAACCAGATGAGGGTCAGACTGACCCAATTGTGCTTCAGTAAGGACATCTAAATCACCCTGGTCAATGCCAGACAACAGAAATACTGACTCTTCATTTCATGCCCCACCCTGCCCCAAACTTACCTTTCCTTGCGCCGCGTATCTCAACATGTGACAATGTCAAATCTGGTTTGTTCCAGATTATAGCTTGGAACATTCAAGGCTTGTCAAACAAACCGAAAAATATGCGGTTCAAATATTTTGGTGATGTTTAGAATTCTGCCTTTTCAGAAAATATGGTCATGTAAATCAAAAAAAGAAGATAAGGAGTTCCAGGTTTTCGTGTTTACGTCTCATCTCGTACACAGAGACAGAATGGTGGCATTGCTGTGCACATTCAAAATTCAGTTAAAGCAACATACAGAACAGCTGGTAATAGAGGTTAAGACTGTGTTTCCTAAAGGTGGTCAAATTAGTGTTACATTAAGCTTTTGATTTTCTGGCAGCCCTAGCACATTAGTGATGTTTTATGGCCTCTGATATATATAACAGCCCATAAGACTGAAAGTGCATGGCAAGATCCAGCTGACCTGGGTTTCGTTGCACTGACATTTTTTACTGATACCATTGATATTTTACTTCTCATATATTTGTGCAGATGACATTGTCCTTGTGTCCGATCCTGTAGAAGATCAGAAAAAGATTGTAAAAAGCAGAGCTCACTGTGAATTTGGATCAAACAAACTACAAAGGCAGTTGTATTTAAAACAGATCTGAAGGAAAAGGGTTTTAAAGTGGGATGACTGCAAGCACAAACTGAAACAAGAGCAAAAGCTGAATTACAGGGCCACCACGCAAAAAGGAACAAACAAATTACAAAGCAAAACAACACATTTTGACCTACTGTGTCTTCTCCAGGCAGGACAAATAACATTCAAAACAATGTGAATGTAGGACGAACAGACCATCACTTGTTTCTTCCACAAGAGAAAACAGAGCTTCAGGGTCTTTTCAACCACCATGGGACTCAAGTCTCCTGGAAGCTGAAAGTGATGGGACAAAAAGCCAAGACATGGGACAAACTGAAGTCAGTACCTCAGAGCTCTCATGCAATTTCAGCCTGCTATAAACAGCCAACTCCATGAACTGACTCTCTCTGATTGAACTTTACTCATTGATGACAATCTGTGTGTATACACTATCAAAATGAGAGACGGAGGGAGGGAGGGAGGGAGAGAGAGAGAGAGAGAGAGAGAGAGAGAGAGAGAGCGAGCGCGAGTGTGTGTGTAAGTGTGTGTACACTTCTATGACAGTGCAGCACTGTGTGTGTGTGTGTGTGTGTGTGTGTGTGTGTGTGTGTGTGCGCGCGCATGTGTATGTGTGTGTGTGTCAATGTGTCAATATGTATGAGTGTGTGTGTATGTGTGTGTGTGTATGCGCCTGCAGGTGCGTGGATATGTGTGCATGAGTGTGTGTGCAGTTACTCTGCTTTTTTTTTCACAAACTCATAACGTATCACTGAATTTTGTATGCTTCTGTCACCGTGGTATGTGTGTTTGTGTGAGAGTGAGTGTGCGTGTGTGTGTGTGTGTATGTGTGTGTGTGTGTGTGTGTGTGTGTGTGTGTGTGAGTGTATGTAAGAGAGAGAGAGAGAGAGAGAGAGAGAATGGGTGGATGGATGGAATGAATACTGCTTAGAATTAAGATTTATTAGCCCAAAGTATTTAAAGAAAAAAAGAAGTGTCATGACTGATTTGCTTTAAAACATTTTTTTTTTCTCTTTTTTGTTCAAAGTTTTTCAACCAGTTTTTGATTCTGCAAGTTTCCGCTTTATCATCAGAGGTAGTTTTTTTTTTAACTGCCGATTGCAAAGTACTATGAACGCAATGCATATTTGCTCTGAAGCAAAGGTACGCCACTCTATTCTTCCTTGGATCGTGGAGACAAGTCTTGCCACCTGTTTCCATTCTAAATCGATTGAAAGCTGATTCATTTATGAGATGTCACTGCATGCGGACTAGTTTATGGATGCTACACCACATATCTAAGCTACGAGATCATACTGCAAAGCGTTTACTGATGGATAATTCATTCAAATGAAAACAATTTAATGACCAAGAAGAAAGGATTTAATATACGGCTATATGATATTCTCACAACCAAAGACAATGCTGAAGTCACCAAGAAGATGAATGCGCATTTCGCAAGACATGGAATACCTTAGAGTTAGAGACTGGTAACTGACAATGGCCACCATTCAACTGAACTCATAAGATGAACTTGTGAATTTTTCTCATTATGTGATAAGTTCATCATATCATCCTCAGGTCAATGGAAAGCAGAAAATGCAATGGAGATGGCTGAGAGCACCATTATAAAGTGTCAAGAAATTGGTCAGGGTTGTTTTCTAGCTTTGTTGGAACTGACATATTCTTCAACTGAAATCCTGAGCAGTTCTCAAGCACTGAAACTGTTTGATACGAAAACTAGAACACAGCTACCTCTTGCCAACCCCCCTGTTAAAACCTTCAGTGAAGTCAGCTGCATCTGGACTTCTTAACAGACAGAGAAAACCACCACAGAGCGACAGCTCCAACTGAGTTAAAGTCGGGACAAGTCGACCATTTTCATCCATTGGGTTAAAAAAAAAAAAAAAAAAAAGAAGAAGGGTTTAAAGTTCAGGTAGACAAACAAGTAGACATCAGATCTTTTAGCATTTACACAGAAGGTGGATGCAGGTTCTGAGAAATCAGTGAGACACTGAAGAAAAATTTGCGGATTCCAAACAATATCAGAACAACAAGAAATCATGAAACCATTAGGGGAGTATTTTGGGTCCTATATTATTTACAATATTTATAAATGATTTGCCGAACTCGGTGGAAAGTACTTGCAAAATATTTGCAGACGATACAAAAATCAAACCACAACGCGTTTCAACCTCTTAGGTCTTCTTCAGGTGCAACAAACATGAAACAAATAACGAAAATGCACTTAGCTTTGATTGCTTCTGTGTTCAGCGCAAGAAAGAAGGCGTTGAATGAAAACGAGCTGTTGGAGGGGAAATAATGTGCGAGTCAAAGTCGTAATGATGATAATATTACTGATAAATACTAATAATGGTCAAAATATATATATAAAAAAAAAGAGACAAGATTACTACCAGTCTTGGTGTCAATAAGTAGGTATGGGAGAAAGGAGAGTGGGTTAGAGGATTCTTAAACAGCAGGGTTGCCGGCAACAATCCCGGAGGCTAAGGCGATGGTGAAGTGTGTGTGTGTGTGTGTGTGTGTGTGTGTGGTTGTTAGTGTGTGTGTGTGTGTGTGTGTGTGTGTGTGTGTGTGTGTGATATGTGTGTGTGTGGTTATCAACATTTCCACACATATGCATAGGAAAGAGGGAAGATGGAACAGGAGTACATGTTTGAAGAAATAGTGAATGAAAAAAAAAATAAAAGAAAACCAAATGAAGTGAGGGAAATGGAGTGGACAAGTATCTGAATAAACAATAGGGAAGATATTGTGGGCTGAGACTGAAGTGATGGTTGGTACATGTAACTTTAAGGTGTTGATGGTAAGAGGGTGGAGGGAAGAAGGGGATGGGTTTATATACTGACTGGGGGGGGGGGGGGGGGGGGGCAACATATTCACACCTATACACTCTCTCTCTCCCCTCTCTCTCTTCCCCCTCCCCCCCCTCTCTCTCTCTACATCTCTCACACCTATACACTTCTCAGGGGGGGTCATTCTTCATCTCCCTCAATTATTTCCACCTGGGGGGGGGGGTATTCACAACATATTCACACCTGTACACTCTCTCTCTCTCTCTCTTTCCTATGCATATGTTGTGGAAATGTTGATAACCACACACACACATATCCACACACACACACACACACACACACACACACACACAACACACACACACACACACACACGCACACACACTTCACCATCGCCTTAGCCTCCGGGATTGTTGCCACGGCAACCCTGCTGTTTAAGAATCCTCTAACCCACTCTCCTTTCTCCCATACCTACTTATTGACACCAAGACTGGTAGTAATCTTGTCTCTTTTTTATATATATATTTTTTGACCATTATTAGTATTCCTATCAGTAATATTATCATCATTACGACTTTGACTCGCACATTATTTCCCTTCCAACAGCCTCGTTTTCATTCAACGCCTTTCTTTCTTGCGCTGAACACAGAAGCGATCAAAGCTAAGTGCATTTTCGTTATTTGTTTCATGTTTGTTGCACCTGAAGAAGACCTAAGAGGTTGAAATGTAAAGAATATACAAGATCTTCCCTATGAAGATAGGTTAAAAGCTCTTGGACTGCCTACCCTAAAAACAAGACGAGTGAGGGGCGATTTGATCCAAGTCTATAAAATATTTAATTGTGTTGACAATATTCCTATTTAAAATTTTTTTTACTGCATCAAGAGTTGAGAATACCAGAAATAGTATGGATAAAATTTATCATGAATATTGTCGCACTAACCTAAGGAAATTTTCTTTCAGTAACAGAGTAACAAATCTTTGGAATAAATTAACCCCTAACATTAAACGTGCACGAAAACACTAACCTTTTCAAAAGCTCTATCAATGATAGTGTATTATTGAAGACTATTTATTTTGACTATGATAAATAAAGACTTCAGCGAGTTAAAGACCTGACTGTATAAAGACGAGATAACACATAGAAGAGACATGTAAAGCCAGTTCTGGCTAAAATTGCATAAGCAATTGTCCCTACGAACCTGAACCTGAACCATTTACCTTCCATCCTACCTATGATTCAACTCATTATCAAAAAGAATGAGTGGATCAAACATGAACTTCAAAGAACATCCCTCAGCAGAAACTCCTTCACATCAGTCTTCTTCTTCTTCTTTCCCTTGAGTACCGTCTACATCATTTTGAAGATTCTGTAGTCTATGAGGGGGTTTGTGTGAAGTTGAAGTCGCTTGAGATAGTGTTTGCTGGGCCGGGGGAATGTTGGGGTGTGGAATCAGATTAGGGATTTGAAGCCCTCCTGGGTGGGGCTGAGGGCAACCTCAGCAGGAAGGCTGTTCCAGTGGGGTATGGTCCTGGGGAAGAAAGATGTCTGTCTATAGAGACTCCTGCAACTGGAAAGGTGGTATGTTGCTGGATGGGATCATCGGGTTCCTTGGGTGGAGAGGGATTCTGAGAGGGTTTGTGGCATGTGTTGAACAATGTCTTCACTTTCTGACAGAGTTAAACCAACTGCCTATTTGAAAGACTTTGTGTAGCTGCACCCAGCTGACACAGAAAAGATAAAAGGTGCCTTACCTTCATTCTCTTTCTGTTGCCCTTTGCTAATTTTCTGAGGACTGATTTGTTTAGAATTCTTACGGATTGATCTGTTACTGTTGAAATCAGGAAATTCACACACCTATGCACTGACCCACAAAGGCACTTCAACAAGTGTGTGAAAGATAGATGTAATAGACTTGTCTTCTGCTACACCTGAATTAAACTCGACTGAATACAACAGGAGTGACTCCCCTTGAATTAGCCGCTGGGGCGAATGAACCAATCGTGCCCCACTTTAAAGACCCGTCTTGTACTATAAA
>JADBJO010005492.1:82688-102688 GCA_016801955.1 Conus betulinus
AGTCTCTTCAAGTTTTCTTCAGCACTGGATGATGGTGAGGCCCTTGGTTGACTGACTCAGGTTTAAGGACTGTGTCTTCGTGGTCGTCTCTGGGAACTCGACGCAGAAATCTTCTTCCTCGTCTCTTTCACCCACCTCTCTGGTTCAAACTCAGTTTTGTCTTTCTTCACCCACCTCTGGGCTTCAAAGTCAGTCTTTTCTCTTCCAGCTTGTCTTTTACCCTAAGACCTTGCTGTCTCTTCTGTCTCCCAGACCACGTTTTCTCTCGACCCCATTCTGTCCTGCTCACTCTTCTCTCCTCTCTCTCCTCTGTCCTTCTCTCTCTCGTGGTGGGTCTCTCCTGTCACACTGTTTTCCCTCAGTCTATATAGGGATGGACGCAAAGGGTTTCCCTTTGGGCCATACCTTTGTCCCTGTTGCTTCTCCATCACCCAGTTCACAAGTACCCTAAATTCTCCTTTTGCTACATTCTTCCATATCAGCATTCCACACATCTCTACTTAATTGATTAGCAAACAACAACTTAGCACCAGATGGATATAAAAAATTCCCGCCAACACTGGGGGCCACTTAATACAGTAATTATCCTGGAGAAAAAGTACGTCAACAACGTCCACGAGCATTTAACCAGCCTGACAATAGCACCAACACAGTGCCCCACGGCAATACCATCTGAACGAGCCCAAGACTCCTGGTCTTCAAGGACTGTTTACAAAGCGACCTCAGCTGACCGAGTATTTAGCGCCTACTCGATGCTCCGAGGTCCTAGTGGTTACATCCCTCCCCCTTTCGCTATTGGGAAGGTTAGAACTCGGGAGGGTCCTTACTACCTTAGGTCCCATCTGTCACCTGACCACTTCGTCCTCCTTGACACAGTTTGACCATGTGCGCTAGGCAAGGCGTACTGCTAATGGTCTATTACCTATTTTCTCTACCACATACAACATTCCTTGCCTCTTAGCGCCTAAGGCCTTTCGTGAGAGGTTTCACTCCCTTGACACTTTGTTATGTAGTCGATGTGGTATTTCCACGAAAGTTTTGAAGTGAGGTAGACGGCAAGAGATTTGACAATTTTGTGTATATTTTATAATTTCACCATTAATCGTGAATTCAGGTAATTTATTAGGGTCATAGCCTGAATTAAACAGTATGATTTTTGTTTTTTTTCCAATGATAATTTTAGTCCATTTTCTATCATAAACTTGTTGATTTTATCAAGTTTCCCGTTGATATACACTTTCTTTGCATAGTTTCAAAGCCCTGACTGGAGTTTTTACGTTTCATTGACACCTTCATCCACAAACAACTATCATCAGCAAATTAAGCTAAAGTGGTATCTTTGGACAGGTCTTTCGGAAGATCAGCTAAAAGGATATTAAACAAAATTGGAGAAATAACCGATCTCTGAAGCAGACCCACACTTAGCTGTCTGGGGTTTGAATATGAATTTCCAAACTTTACCTGTATAAAACTGTTAGATAGAAAGCTGGCAATGTAAATTGTACGTCTTACCGCCTAGGTGTTTAAGTTTATAGAGAAGACAAGTGTGCCAAATTTGATCGTATGCTTTCGGACATCAAAAAAATATACGTGTATGTGTGTGCGTGTGTGTGTGTGTGTGTGTGTGTGTGTGTGTGTGTGTGTGTGTCGGTCTGTCTGTGAGTGTGTATGTATGTGTGTGCGCAGCCGCATACACATTTGATTGTTTGTGGGAAATGAATGTTCAGAAGATGACATGGTAACAATAACAAGAACAGGAACAATAACAACAACAACCTCACACACACACACACACACACACACACACACACACACACACACACACACACACAATGATAACAACAAACACCTCCCTCCCCCCCCCCCCCCCACACACACACACACATGTACACACACACACACGCGCGCGCGCGCGCACACACACACGCATACATACCCACATCTATGGACTCTTCGATTTGCACACCTGCATAGCCCCACTGAAACACATCCATCAGCGTACATACGTCTACAGTATACACTGGGGTCCTTGAGAGATTCAGAGTTTTATTTCTCTGAGAGATTCAAAGTTTTATCTCAGTTTACATGTGTTTTTTTTTTTTTTTCTTCCTGTTAATGGAAAGGCCCAGTATGAGTCTGCCCCAATTTCTAGGAGTCTTCGCGGTGTTGGCCTTTAGATTATTCCAAAGTTTGTTTGGTTGGTGATGTTTCTCGCTCTTCCTATAAGTCTGGATGTGCGGCCACTTTTTCTTTTGATGTTCAGGTCTGAAGGATGTTCTGTTGTAAAGTGGCTTTGCTCTTGCTTGTTTAGGTGATTCTGTAGACTTCTCATCACATCAGATTAGCCAAGCTATAATCCCGTTCTTTATCGTTGCCTTGCCTGCCTGTGTGTCTGCTCGATATTTTTTTCTTTAACTCCTGCACGTCCACATCCACATGAGCATCTCCGATGAAAGGTTGCGCATTAGTTCATGCCAAGGAGGGCTTCCCATTGCACTCTTCACTTTTTGAAGGTTTATGGAGTCAGTCAGTATCATGGCTTACTGAGATTTAAACTGATCTGCGGATGAGAGCCAGTGGAGTGCTGAAGTCAGTCACTGCTTCCACCTCCATTATTAGACTTGAAATTGTGAAACTGTGTGCACTATTGCCTTCCTGGATAGTTCTGCCATTTTGCTTCGCTGTGCATCCCTGGCCTGACTGACCTGTGCTGACGGAACCGTCAGAGTATATAACAAAATCTTCTTTTGTGCCGAGGATTTCTATCGCAATCTGAATTTCTGCATTGGTTTTGCCTTCTGTCCATTGTTGTTAATACTACTTTCATCATGATCATTGCTATCATTATCATTATTATTATTATTACTTTTATCATTATTCCTACCATAAACATTTATTTGCAACTATTCTCTCTTTCGTCTCCTTCCTCTTCTTCTTCTTCTGTTACCATCGTTATCATTATTACAACAATTACTATCATTATCGTTGTTAGTATTATTGTTATGTGATTATACTACAAATTATTATATTTATCATCATTATCATTATTATTTTTTGTTATTATTATTATTATTTGTTGTTGTTGCTCTTGTCGTTGTTGCAATTTTGACCCACATTGTCTGCCCTTCAACCTCAGTTCTATTCCATAGTTTCAGTCGTTCGCCCACGATCAAATTTGGCATCCAGATCGAAGAGATATAAGTAACAGTCTGTTCGTCCCATCGTTTTCAATGTCTTGAATAGTATTTGTCCTACCTGAATAAGAGCCACTTAGTCGAAACGCGTTGTGTTCGTTTTGTAATTTATTTATTTCTTCGTTTGGCGCGCGTAAGTAGTTCTGTTTTTGCTTTTTTTTTTATTGTCTGCAAGATAACAACAATGTGTACTTAATTATTTTTTCTGCTTTCAAGGAATGCATTAATCGGGAGCATGTGAGTGGATTAATCTGTTCACTATATGTAGATTGACTGCCTGTGTAGTGCATTTTGCGTCTGTATCGCGCGAATGACAGGCCATAATATTCTCACACGCTCACAATTCATTGTGTGGCAATCGCAATACGACTGATCAAACTGAAATATGACCAATCAATGGAGCCTCTTTGTTCGTTAGTTTTGACAAGGGTTATATTTTCTAGCAGTTTCACTGGTCTTTCGTAGGTTGTGGCGATGTTCGCTGCGAGTGTAGCATAGCAGATGACACCGGGCCAGAGGTGGCAGCTCTCCTTTGAGGGACACTGATGGTTGAGATTAGTGTCGGGCGGCGCAGACAACATTCCTGCCATGTGGGTGACGGCGGGTCTAGCCTGTGTCGCCGGGGGATGGCTCCTGGAGATGTGGGGCTATCGGCGAAGGAGCGCTGCCAGACTGCGACTACCGTGGCCTGGAAAGCCATGCTCTGTTTGGGGATGCAGACATGGTGGGCTCCTTATGGAGTTGGGCTGAAAATTTGCCTCGGCCGCAGTCAGCGAGTACCCGCCGAATATTACGGACTCGTGCAGCGCTCCAGCGGCCTTCGTCCTGCTCCCTCCTTCAGGCGGCCTCACGCGGCACAGGACCATCGCAACCCGAGCACGAAGGCCGCCCGGTGGTCCTGAAGACAGCCTGATGTTTTGGGGGAAAGAAGGCAACTTACACCGACGCCCATCGTCGGTCGACCAACAACCATAACCGAACCAACGTTCAAGAGAAACACCGTACACCGACGCTCATCGTCGGTCGGCGACCAACAACCACAACTGAACCAACGTTCAAGAGGAACACGAGCTCTGAGAGAGAGAAATACGACGACCCCCACAGCAACTCACCTACTTCTTCCGGCGACAGCAGTTGCCACAATGATGCAGACCTATGTCTGCAGTAACCTTGTCCTTAACGGCCTGAGGCCAATAGGATGTAAATTTCACCCTCAATGAACAATGAAACTGGTCTTTCCGTCATCCTGCTGGGCGGTGGCATCGACCGGCAGAAGGCACCCAGGTGGCCAATGGGTGTATGGCGGCACCGGTTTCCCTCCTCGCACTACGAGTGACGACGGGACTAACCTGTGTCGCCGAGGGACGACTCTCGAGACAGCGGGGCACTTGGCGACGAGGCGCTGCCACTCTGCGAACTACCCAGTGGCCTGCACGTCTAGCAGGGCCCTCCCCTGGCTTGGCGGCGGCGGGAGGAGGGGGGGGGGGGGGGGGGGGGGGGGGGGGGGGGGGGGTGGGGTGGGGGGGGGGGGGGGGGGGGGGGGGGGGGGGGGGGGGGGGGGGGTCGTCTCCCAATGGCGCAGAGTAGGCATGTACCTGGGCGGCTCAGCGACTTGTGCCTCGTACGTCTCCCGAGTGCCGGCGTCCCACGCGACACAGGACCGTCGCCACTCAGCATGAAGACAGCCGCCCGGTAGCTCTGACGACGGCCATGGAGGAATCGCCACGACGACGACGACACCAACAACATCAACATCAACTGCAGTCGAACTATCTTCAGACAACCGCTCGGCGGTCCTAAGGACTTACTACTTCATCCAGGCTCATGCTCGACGACGCCGTCTTCCCCGGAACGCTCATAAAGAGTGAGGCTACAACAAGAGGATTGTTGAGCGCGTGCAATTTCGTTTTGATTAAATCGAGGTTACTTGTATTTTGTTTCTGTCTGTCTTTGTCTTGTGATCTCCCTTGCATCCTTGGATGGATCCTCAAGTGTAGGCTCAAAGATTGCCCCCTACATTTTATACTATCTGCATAGCTGCTTTGGGGGTGCTATTGGATTCTTTTTTTGCACCCTTGGTGGTGAGAACACCACGGTATTATGGACTGTGGTGTGTCTCTATTTGACGCCAGGAGCGCAGATACAGCCAGCCGTGTCTCCCTGATGAGTTTCCGACCCAGCGGACGAAAGGCCTCGGAGCAGGCAATACAAATATATCTGCCTTTAAAAGGGATTGCGACTGACTTTATTCAAGTTTAAAAGGCTGTGCCAGTCTTGAATAAAAGTTACTCTGTGTTAGGTTTCCTTATGGGAGCAAAGACTACCGCACTTGTTTACTGTTTGATGCCCAATGTTTTATTTTACCAGAATAGCCGTTACTAACGGCTACAACAGTCAATAACGCTTTTTTTTCTTCATTATGGAATATCTCATAAAGTACGCGGCTGATCTTTCTGAAAATTTGTAGGTATGTTTTCATTATGGGTCACGGATGATGCCTAATGTTTTTTATTTTTACCAGAATAGCCGTTACTAACGGCTATAACGGCTCAAAACGGTTTTTCTTCTTTATTGACTATCTCAGAAAGTACTTGGTCGATCTTTCTGAAAATTTGTAGTCGTTATGAGTCACGGAATGTGCCAGATGTTTTATTTTACCAGAACAACCGTTACTAACGGCTCTAACGGCCCATAACGGTTTTTATTCATTATGGAATATCTCGGAAAGTACTTGGCCGATCTTTCTGAAAATTTGTAGGTATGTTCGTTATATGTCACAGATGATGCCCAATGTTTTATTTTACCAGAATAGCCGTTACTAACGGCTATAACGGCCCAAAAACGGTTTTTCTTCCATTACTAACGGCTATAACGGCCCCAAACGGTTTTTCTTCTCTATGGAATATCTTAGAAAGTACTTGCCGATCTTTCTAAAAAAATTGTAGGTATATTCATTATGGGTCACGGATGATGCCCGATGTTTTATTTTACCAGAACAACCGTTACTAACGGCTCTAACGGCCCATAACGGTTTTTATTCATTATGGAATATCTCGGAAAGTACTTGGCCGATCTTTCTGAAAATTTGTAGGTATGTTCGTTATATGTCACAGATGATGCCCGATGTTTTATTTTACCAGAATAGCCGTTACTAACGCTATATAACGGCCCAAAACGGTTTTTCTTCCATTACTAACGGCTATAACGCCCCCCCAAACGGTTTTTTCTTCTCTATGGAATATCTTAGAAAGTACTTGCCGATCTTTCTAAAAAAATTGTAGGTATATTCATTATGGGTCACGGATGATGCCCGATGTTTTATTTTACCAGAATAGCTGTTACTAACGGCTGTAAGGGCCCAAAACGGTATTTCTTCTTTATGGAATATCTCACGTGTATTCAAGAGAAACTGGGAGTACGTTCATATGCTTTAAAACTTGTTTATGATTATATCTTTTCATTATTGCTTGTGTTAGAGTCGAGAGCAGGGTACATAGCAGTTGTTCATCCCGAGTTCATCTCTATTGTTTCACATTGCACGAAATCAATACAAAGACGGAACTTATGTTTACTGGGGGGAAAAGTGGAAGGTAAAGGATGAACTATTAGCTGTCTGCCCAGAGTGCAATATGCATTTTTAAAAAAGCCTTACGAGCAGCTTTCAGGCTACATTTTGACACTTAGAAACAATGAACAATTAAGGGAGGGAGAAACTAATTCAGAAGAAGAAGAAGAAGAAGAAGAAGAAGAAGAGAGAGAGAGAGAGAGAGAGAGAGAGAGAGAGAGAGAGAGAGAGAGAGAGAGAGAGAGAGAGAGAGAGAGAGAAACGAGTATTTATTTATTTTTATTGCGGGAAAAACAAAGTCAGCACAAGGTGGCATTTTTTTTTTATCCAGCTCTCAGAAAAGGAAATGTCAATGAGTTACAAAAGCAAAATGACACCTTTCAAATGCATATGAAAAACGCAAAATGCTTGCATAGAAATTCGGCAAAAATACATTTATAGTTATGTTAACTAAGCAATTTTAGAAAAGATTATGGGAAAAATCAACACAACTCATGACACACACACACACACACACACAGAGAGAGAGAGAGAGAGAGAGAGAGAGAGGAGAGAGAGAGAGAGAGAGAGAGAGAGAGAGAGAGAGAGAGATTCGGATTCGGATGAGTTTATTCACAATAGGCCACGGCCCCTTGAAGGGGTGTGTGTGAACATCATATAAGCAGTTTGTCAATAAGTGAGACTTTTGTGAGGACATTAGTAAACTGAGTTTGAACAAAGAGGGTTGTCGATAATACTTAGGTTTTATATGGCTTTGGCGAATATGTCTAAGTGCTGGGCAGCAAAAAACAAAATGTACCTCATTTTCCTCTGCTTCTTTACACATTGGACAAATTAAAACACTTCTGTTGACAGTTCTGTATCTAAAGCTATGTACCATTAACTCTGAGATTCCAAGCCTGAATCTTGTTGTTATATATTTCAAATGTGGATTTAAATCCAATAATAGGTAGGGCTTCAAAGAAGGCGTATCACAAAAATTTCTATACATGTCATATCTGCTGCTGGTCTGAATATGTTCATTCCATTTTTGCCAACTACAGTCTAGTAACCGTTGGCGAAATGTACGAATAAAATCGTTAACGTTTCCAACCCCCTGATTGTACCAGACGACCCCCAAAACCATATTCAAACAAACAGGTTCGCACTTCAGTCACCCAGTTTACTTTACCTTTCAGATCTAAATCATATAACATATTATATGCTTTACGTGGAATTCTTTGCTGTTCCATTTGTAATAATTTAAACCAATAGCGTACGCATTTCACAGCTGAGTTTATATATATTATATAGGATACCTGTTAGTTTCACCATAGACAAGGTCATTTTGGTGTCCTCATCTCTACTCTGAGGAATTTCTTTAAAGCGTAACAATATGCAATTTTTTCATAATACAAATCAGCGCATTTTTTGCCCGACTCGCGAGATCTTTACAAGCAAGAACAAAACTAAGACGGGTGGAAAAAGTATTCCCAAATACCTATACACATTAACAACAGGTATTATACTACCATCATAAAACCATCTTTCCCTCACACTTAAATAACCACCCTTTCGAAATACTATGACATTACTTTTATCATGTTAACTTTTAACTGAAGAGAAGCAGATGCTCTTTGTAAATTGTTTAACTGGGTTTGTAGTCCTGTTACTGTCTCAGATAGTAAGATACATCATCATCAGCTAATAACAGAATAAATAATTCAAATGCCTCCAGAGACAGCATAGCGCCATGTCTTTCCATTCCTAATCACCTCAGTTGCTAGCTCATTAATAATAAATAAAGAAAATAATATTGGACTGCAAGCATCACCCTGTCTCAGTCCAGCTGTACATTCAATGCAGTCTGTTAATTTCGCACCACATCGAACTCTCGCTTTTACTACATATAAATACTTCTAATACATTTGTACAATTTTCCTTTAATACCATTTTTAAACAAAATTGGCTTAAAGCAAGTGTCTGTTAATAGAATCGAATGCTTTTTTTCAAAATCTATAAATGCTACATACAATTTTCGGTTGTAAGAGAAATGTTTTTGAACAAGGGCTAACAAGGTAAACATGTGGTCAATAGTTGAATATCCTTTCTTAAAGCCAGCCTGATGCTGGCCAGTGATATCATTTTCTTCTACCCATTCTTGCAATCGCTTTTTAATAATCGTGTTAAATAGTTTACTGCTAATATCACTAAGAGAAATTCATCTATAGTTAGTAGGGTTATTTAAGTCACCTTTTTTTTAAAAAATAGGCAAAATGATAGACTCTGTCCAACGTCGAGGAAATGTACCACTATCAAAAACTTGTTGAAATATTTAAGAAAAAAACGGGACTACTTCTTCACATGGTATTTTAAACAATTCGCCTATGATACCATCAGGCCCAGCTGCCTTTCAGTTTTTAAGTTTTCTTATAGCCAGCAGCACTTCATCATCTTTAGAATTGGGCGGTTCATATAGTTGTCTACCTCTTCTTCAGAAACATCGTATGGAACTTCATTTGTATCCGTTTGTAGCAAACACTGAAAATGTTGGAACCACGTGTCAGCACATATAGTGTTTCTTGCCTGCTTACTTTTAAAAATTAGTTTTACGGACCGTATCCCAAAATTCCTTTTGACTTTTTATTGACATTACTAGTTTATCTATTAACAATTTATTAAACTCCTTCTGCTTCTTCTTCAGTAAATTTTGTATTCCCGTCTTGCAATTACATATTCATTATTATCTTCAGGGTCTTTTGAACGCCGGCTAGTTCTCAATAAACGTCTAACGTTTTTCTTACTCACCGTACATTCAAAATCAAACAATCATCATGTGCTTTTGTTCGGTTGGGGAATATTTGCATTTTCATACAATCGGCACTTTTCTTAATACAATCGTTAAACACATCTAACGCTTCATCAACATCAGTGTTAATTAAATCCATTGCAATACTTATTTTAACTCGCATTCAACTCGCATTGTGTTCATATACTACATATTCTTCTTTCATACATATAAATGTTACGATATCATCATTATTTTTTCATCAACATATTCTTTCTGACATGGAAAGGAAAGTCACACAAATAGGTAAGTGGTCAGACTCTATATCCAATAGAAAATTCACAGAAGGTCATTTGAAAATATGAAATAATCGTTTTTACCAGGTTCCAGTTTCAGATATGTAGTATAGCAACCATATTTTTAGGTCGCCCTTACATACACCATTCAGTATGCATAATCCAATAGCAGTGCACATATTTAAAAGCAACTTACCAAAAACTATTCAAATGACAGTCTTCAGAACGTCGATTCACACACACTAACAGGCTGGCTTTTGTATTGTATATCATGGTTGATAACCCTACGGAAAATCTTGAGAAAATATTTGATGTCCTGCTATATTTCAAATCACCGTTCAGAACAATATAAACATCTCTACTTAATAAACAATCAACTAAGCAATCTTCAATTACGCTTATCCCATTATCGATGTTAAAATGGGCATAAAACGGTGATGTTTCTGGTGGAACATACATAAAATGACATCTTTATCAATTCCAAACAATTGTTTGTCAATCAGAAACACGAAAAATATTGACATAATCAACATTTAAACACCTTCACAAAGGAAGTCAACTCATTTTTTGTGAGACAGATTATTCCGCCGGATCGTCTCCCTTGTTTGGTGAACTTAACCGCTGGCTTGAGAAAAAAGTTTAAAACCTGGAAAAGAAGAATAGGGTTTACATTCCTCCATGAAAGTTTCAGATAAGCAAACAAAAACCAAATTCACACAATAAGAATGAAATGAAATCAGGATCAAGTAGTTTTGAAAACAATCCATTCACATTGTACGAAAGAAAGGAAAAGGGTTTATTCACATTTACAAACGACTCGTTTTGCACGTTCTCGCACGTGCTCACTGTTGCTTGTTCCGACACATTGTCACTGTCAGCGGAAAACAGCTCACTAGTTGACCATTGTCAGCGGTTGCGAGGCGCGGGGATTGCCGGGTGTGTAGGGTCAACTTTGTTCCCATGACTGTTCAACACGATAAGACAAATATTTTTTTTTTTTTTTTTTTTTTTTTTTTGAGGCATCAGTTGTCGGATCAATGGAGCACCTAAGGCGGCCATTTTTTTTTTTTTTTTTTTTTTTTTTTTTTTTTTTTTTTTTTCCTTCCTAAAGGCCAAAAATCCACCTGTTCATTTTTTGGTGCATCACACTGTCCTCTTCATCTGCCAAAAAAAAAAACAAAAGCGGACAAAAAAAAAAAAAAAAATCCAATTTCCACGACTAGGTTTTTTTTTTTTTTTTTTTTTTCCTTTTTTTTTTTTTTCTCTCCCTTTTTTGAGCAAACCGTCTTCTTACACACCATGCCATAGTCTGTATGTCGTTCTCTCAAAATGGATACAAACTTTTGGGATTTAGTGTTTGGCATTTGATACAATGTGTCTGGGTGTTGTTAATGTTTTCTAATGTGTGGTGTACTGGCACACTCACTCTGATGATGTCTGCTTTATACAAAAAAAGAAAAAAAAAAAAAAAAAAAAAAAAAAAAAAAAAAAAAAAAGCTGTAAAAAAAAACAACACACAATAGAAACACACACACAACACACCACACACAAGTCAAACAACAACAACAAAGGACAAAACAAAATAAAAACAAAAACACAAAAAGGACCCACCCAGACAGAGAAAAAGAAGGAAAAGAAAGGAATGAGAAAGGAAGATGAAGAAGGCGAGAAAGAAGGCATGAAAAAGGCAAAAACAGAAAATAATTCGTTGCTGTGTACAAACAAACGAAATATCAAGATAAATGTACAGCTGTAAACAAATGTGAAACACGATAATTTCCGGCCTAATTGTGACCAGGTGAATAGACTCAATGAAACAAAGATTTCCGGTCGCCTCCTCCGATCTCTGCCGTGCGTCCCAAAACGTTCCCCCAAAAGCCCCCCTTGGAACGAAAAACGAAAATATCCAAGAATGACCGAAGGAACGAGCGAACATGGAACGAAAGATTAATAAATTTTGTGCACTACAATTATAAGTAGTCTCGCACCTGCCAGTTCCTCACAAACGCCATCCTCACGATGAAAAAGAAATGATGAATATTGGGGGGATGAGGGGGGGGGGGGGGGTGTGGGGGGGGGGGGGGGGGATGGAGCTGCAAGGAGGGGACGTGAGGAAGGACCATCGGGGGGGACAAGTATCCGTGAGTGTGAGTGTGTGTGCGTGTGTGTGTGTGTGTGTGTATGTGTGTGTGTGATTGTGTGTACGTGTGCTTGTATGCGTGATTGCGCGTGCGCGCGCACGCGCACCAATCTGCGGGCCTACGAGATCATTAGTCACTAGTCAAAAGCATACACATGTTAATAAATCCATCCGCGAATATACATAGTTCTAGAAAGAATAGGCACAGATACAGTGAATCACAATCCTCCGCCATCCCACCCCATCCCCCCGAAAGGAAACGAAATGTTTAATAAATGAAAGAATGAATGAAATGATTACTTAAACTTGGAACATGACCTGAAAGTGATTATAACTAGCTATATAAGAGAGAGAGCCAGCTACTAGTGAACCGCACAGGCCTTAAAACGAGGGAGAAACAGGCATAGCACAGAAAAGAGAACGTGTTGCTTGTGTGCGTGTAGGCGCGTGCCGCGCGCGCGCCGGGGGGCTAAGAAGGCAGAGCATAGCCTAGTAAAAGTCCGCGGGGCTAGTTCAGGGGGAATAGGCACCGAGCAGCCGGAGAAGGCGGGGCGGGGGGGGGGGGGGGGGGGGGGGGGGGGGGGGGGGGGGGGGCGGGAGGGGGCGAGGTCGGATGAAGCTTGAAGATGACAAAGTGAGATATAAACTAGCTCCTTACGTTGAATTCTTTTTCAAAGATTGATTGCAATGAGAATGCAGACCGTGTGTCTTTTAAAAATACTTATGGACATTTTACCCAACCAGTAGAATGAGGTTTTTATGTATACATATTTTCACGTGGGCAGAATGAACTGTTCACACCAAACAGAACATCAGTGACTGACAACGTCAGCTTAACATTTGTGTCTACATATATTTTTTGCTCAATGAAATTCCAAAAAATTCTTTACAACCTGGACAATTATAGAAAAAATGTTCAATAAAAATCCACCTTATCAACACAATATGAACACTGATTATTTTCTCGTATTTTCATTTTGTTTAACATTATTTAGTAGGGTAAATATTATGTAACACTTTCCAGTGAAGGACTCCAAGTCGCACTTCTTTGGTGGTTTCTTTAGCCCTAGACCAGGGCCTGTTTGTCTAGGGTGTAACAAAATTTCCTTTCCCAGAAATAATGGGCCGTTGGTAAATTTGTTACGCTGTCTTTGATAATAACATTTTCCTGATGTTTTTGGCTTTGTATTGGCTAATGTTTTGCATCACAATCAAGCGCCCCCATCACAATCAAGCCAAACTTGAGACAAAGGATCTCCTCTCTCTATCATTGAATCCACTCTTTGGGAAGAGAGTTAATAAGGGCATTATATTCAAAAATAATATAGCCGTGCTTTGCCCAACCATGTTCTGTACTTCCTCAAGAGACAGAAATCTATGTTCATTCTGATGGATTATATCTTTCATCTGTTCATTCCTGCATTGTGCCAGTTTTGGAAAGAATTTCATTATTACTTTATTTTTGTATTTAATGAGAGAGTTGTTGAAGAGAAGCTGTGACTGGAAATTACCACTGTTTATTTCACTTTCTCAATTCTATCAATACCCTGCATATCCTTTGTCCTTGTGTTTACATTGAAGAAATTACCCCCGTTTGCCAGTTTGTTCAAATGCCACAATGGCATCAACCTCCAGTTTTCATTTTCTTTGGCGTTATATATATTTACCCATCCATTGTAAGTTTAGAAGCTTCTGGAACTGAAGCATGTTGATCATGTTCAGACCACCTTCATCTACGTTTGATTCCATTACTTTCCTCTTCACTTTCTCGAATGCTTTCCTGTTACTGAATTTTTTCTGCCATAGAAATCGGTATAACGCTGTATTAATTTTACTCAACACTGCATCCGGAAGACCAATAGATTGCATTACATAAACAAATTGACTTATCAGAAACGTTTTTATAACAATCACTTTACCTTGAATGGAGAGATCTCTCCTTTTCCAATTATTTATTATACTATTCATTTTATCGATTCTTTCATTCCAGTTTTCATCAATGTTCTTCGCCATCTCGTTGGTATCAAAATAAATTCCCAGAACTTTCATTCTGTTCACTGTTGTGAATGGAAGATCTGGGTCTTTTTTCATAGTTCCCATTAGTAGAGCTTTTGTTTTCTGAACATTCAATATTAATCCAGAAAACTTTTCAAACGATGACAAGATTTCTAATGATTTAAACATATCATGTCGATCTTTGAGAAACAATGTTGTGTCATCTGCCATTTGTTTTATCTTTATACTAGAATTTCCATTCCCAGAAGGTAAAGGAACTTTGATGCCTGCAATCGAACTATTCCGAATCTTAATGGCTAGTAACTCGACAGCTAGCACAAAGGCTAAAGGTGAGAAAGGCAACCTTGTCTTATTCCG
The DNA here is from genome assembly GCA_016801955.1 of Conus betulinus. Lineage (NCBI taxonomy): Eukaryota > Metazoa > Mollusca > Gastropoda > Neogastropoda > Conidae > Conus > Conus betulinus. The sequence continues at coordinate 97,024 of JADBJO010005492.1, forward strand.
CATTTCACATCAAAGGGCTCGGAAATCCAACCTCCGTGATTTACAGAGGTCATGTTTCCGTTTATCAAAATAGACACCCACTTTTTAAAATCTGGTCCGAAACCAAACATGTCAAACACTTTCAGCAGAAAACTCTTCTGATATATAGAATCAAATGCTTTTGCATAATCAATAGCCAGCAAAAAGCCGGCTCTATTAGTTTTATTTAGGTAATTGATTACGTCATCAATCGATCTTATGACTGTTGCGATGTTTCTACCTTTGATGTAACCTACCTGATCTTCATTTACCAAGCTAGTGATGACTCGTCCAAGTCTTAACGCTAAGACTTTGGCTAATAATTTGTAATCACTGTTAGTCAACGTGATTGGTCTCCAGTTGTTTAATTTGTCTCTATCTAAATCTTTTCCCTTATGTGTAGCAGAGTTATCACACCATATCTTTGAGAATATGACAGTTTACCAACATGGAAAGCTTCCGTGAACGACCGAGTAAGTGTTTACATATCTTATTCCAAAAAAGTTTTATAAACTCTATTGTCAATCCGTCATTGCCGGGGGCAGATCCATTTCTCATATTCTTCAGAGCGCTTGTCATTTCCTCCTCTGTCACCATGCCCTCGCATGAAACAGCTTCATTAGCATCTAATCTTGGAAAGCTTTCATTTTCCATAAATGTATTTGTTGCACCCCTAACATCTTTTTCAACAGTTTCTTGATTATAAAAGTTTCCTATAAAATGAGACTTGTTCTTGCAAAATTTCTGTCTGATCTGTAATTATCTCACCTGAATCTTTAGTTAATCTCGTTATTACTTTCTTCTTTCCTCTAGCCTTTTCCAGATTGCAAAAATATTTTGTATTCCTTTCACCTTCTTCAATCCATTTAACTCTCTGCTCTAATTTGCGCTCCTCTCGTTCTCTCAATCTGTAACAACTCTATTTCTTGTTTTAGACTAAGATACTGTTTCTGCACCCCTACATCAGAGGGATTACTGACTAATGCCTTTTCTTTTTCCATTAGCTGTGCGTTCAGACGATATTCACGATTTTCTTCTTTTGCATGCTAGTAATTTTCCATACTCAGTACAAAAAGTACGAATTTCAATTTTACATAGATCCCACCTTCGTATATAAGACACATCATCGGAAGAATTATTGAGATGCTTGTCTAATAAATCGTTCATCTTTGCCACAAACTTAGTATCTTTCAAAAAAAACTATTGTTAAATCTCCAGTATCCTGGACCTCTTTCAAAATTACCGTTGTTTAGCTCCGTTATGACAGCTTTGTGATCTGAATGCGCGACCGTGGTGAGTTCACACGAAACACACAAGGGTAGCATTTCCTCTGACACAAAACAGTAGTCCAAACGCCGAGCAATGAAAGGGTTATTCTTGCTCCAGGAGAAATCTTTTTCTTCAATATGAAAAACTCTCCAGATGTCTGTCAGATTCAAATTTCTTACTGCATTATTTAACTCTTTTACTTCTGACTCGTGATGACATTGACCCGTAATAATATCAAGACTGTTCTTCATAACACAATTAAAATCACCAAGCAACAATAAATTTTGCTCACTATATTCAGCACACGTTTCCTGTAACTTTGTCATGAAAGCTGATTTATCGTTCATTTTATTAGGAGCATATATATTTGCCAATTTAAAGTCATAAAGTTCACTTTTGACTGAAACGACTAAGATTCTCTCTAGAGCCAGTTCAACATCTACGTTACCATCAAAATCTTTTGCTATTAGAATAACCTCTCACCTTGACTCCTTTTCGTACCCTCATTGTAAAACAATTTCCCTCCCCACTGTTTTTTCCCATAGCAACGCATCATTCTCGGTTACATGGGCTTCCTGTAAACAGGCAATATCAATTTTATTACTTTTTTAAATAACGAAAAATAGCGGCTCTTTTAAAATTTGTTTCTCAGACCTCTTACATTCAAAGAACATATCCGTATTTTGTCCATTGGAAGTATTATACGGATATTACACTACTACACATTTTCCGAATTCCTTACTCAATGTCCGTAATCCAAGCGAGGCCGAAACCATGAGGTCTGTCCTATGAAGCCGGGCGTCTACCCACACTGGTCGCTTACCTCAGCGTTTGTACTGCGGGGAGCCTGACGAGTGGATTTACCACTGTCCTTTTTCGGGTGCTTACCCCTCCCCGCTACCTCTTTTGGGCTGGACCCCTCCTTGGATCGCCGGCGTTTCGGGGTCTCCGACCTGCTCCGGGGACAAGCTCTCCAGCTGCAGGGAGGCAGAGAGCGTGGCCTGACGCTCGCTGGGCCTGCCTCTGGCTGCGCGGTCCTCCCGTTTGTGCTGTCGTCGGGCTGGTCGCTGTCCGTTGGCACGATGTTACCCACTCCGGGTGTGTCCTCTCTGTCCTCGACCGGAGTCCCTGAAACAGAAAACTGGCACAGAGGATCCCCGCGCTTATGGCCGGACTGTCTGCACTCGCGGCAGACAACCTCTTTTCCGCATACCGAGGCATGGTGGTTCTGTCCCAGGCAATTGGAACAGATCAGGGTTTTTTTTTGAGCCAGCTTTTGTTCCTATGATATATTTTAGCCCAGAACAGACTTACTTTCATGAACTTTTCCAGGGGCGCGTCAGGGATGGTGATGAAAACGAATCTCCGTCCCGTCAAAAATCGGGTAAGTTTTCCATCTGCATCCCTCGCTCTCTCTGTTTTAACTGAGGAACGCAACTCACACCCTACCTTCACCAGGGAATGTTCGATTTCTGAGTCGGCCACTGATATGGGCACGTTGTCGACCCACACTTTTGTTGTTGGCTTCTCCTCCCCAGTGTCACTCTTTAGAATAAAAGGGTTAGTATTTGCCAGTTGTAAAATGGTCCCTCTTACCCTCATACCCTGGGTCAGGAGCTGATTTCTTGCCTCTGACGATGCTGGATAAATCCTCCAGAGGCCGTTGATCAGTTGCGCCCCGACTATCGACCCCTGACCGACTGACTTCTCACCTGCCAAGCAAATCTCTAAGACGGTTGGTCGGTTGTTGCTCGAGTCAGGGATGTCTTGACTTTAACAAAGACGGGGTTGACGCCGATAGTCATTCTTGCAAAAATGACAATGAAACAGTGAAGAAAAATACCTCTGTGTCACAGTAGTAAACCGCTGTGCGATTCGGCGTGGCGGAAAAAAACGGCAAAGTCGAAAAAAGAGGCTCAGCTCACGAACTCTGCTGCGTGCTTGGAGCGTGCGAAAACCGTGACCGCTCGACACGGCTGCTACTCACCGAATCCGATAAGACAAATCAAACTTACACCTGGCCGGCCTCCCCGCTATCTGCTCTCCTTCAGCTGGTCATTGTCATCAAGGAAGTACTTTTTGTTCTCGATGACAAGATGGTCAAAGACCATCCTAGCTCTCTTCCCGCTGTTCCTAGCGTCTTTCAAATGGGCTGAAAGTTTTTTTTTTTTTCTCACTTCCCTCACCCGGTACGAAAAATCCTCCCCAACAAAAATAGTCCATCCCTGCATTCGTTTTGCTTTCAGAATTTGTATCTTTTCCTTATAGAAACAACATCTTGCAATGATAGGAGAGTCTTGCTTTCCGTTTAACCTGTGAACTCTGTCAAATTCAATATCACCAGCAATGTCCAGTTTATCAGTGATCAGATCTTTGACCTTACCTTCGCACTGTTCATTGGTTTCATCCCTATTTCGTGGAAGTCCATAGAAAATCAAATTATTTCTTTTGGACCTACCTACTAGGTCATCAGTTTTCTTTTCTAATTGTACTTTAGCCATTAGCTCAGAATTGCTTTTGATAAGATCTTCGCTTTCTTTTTTTTTCAAAGCCTCCATCTCTTCCCGCAAGTCCATTACACTCTGTTGAAGGGCAGCGTACTGTTCACTGAGTTTCTGCACACTCTGCTCCACATCCCTGAACTTACTGGTCACTGTAGCGTGCATGGACTGTAACATCTCCGTCATGTTGTCCATCTTCGCGTCCAGTGTCGGTTGACGTGAAGGAGTGGCCTGGCTGCCGTCGAGGGGTGTCCTGTCCGTGCTTGTCGTCCGAGTGCCCGTGCTGCTGAGTCTGCTCTGCCTGAGTGCGTCCGCCTTGGATCCAGGGTTCTGCGTCTTGGATCCAGGGTTCTGCTCAATATCGCCGCAGCGTAGCAGCAAGCCTCCCCAAAACAACAGGGTGAGGAGCAGCCCAACGGTAACACCGGCAGCTCGGCTGTGCAACGTAAGCATGGCGATTCAGCCTGCCGATTTCTTCATAGCTCTTCGTGACATGAAAGCCATGTAGACTGGGTGGAATGTGCCACATGTCGCTCTGAAAAGAGTCGGTGTCGATGGCATAACTCTTCCTGCGAAATCTTGCAAAGATTTGCGACTGGATACTTGCTGTATTCTCCACCGGGGGTCTAAATGGCAGACGATTTGAAGTGCGTCTTATTCGCAGTTAGCTGCCCCCCCCCCCCCCCCCCCTCTCCCCGAGAGAGAGAGAGAGAGAGAGCGGGGGACGGGTGGGATTAGAGCCAATTAAGAAACGTGAAGGAAAAGTAACTATGTAAGACATTGAGCCTTGACAAACCATAAAAGAGTAAAACAAAATCCACGCCTACCTTTTAATGTATGCAAACAAATAACTTAAGCGGTTTACAACAACGAGATATATTCGGAGAGCCGGAATAGCTCAGTTGGTAGAGCGCCTGACTCGCAATCTTGGTGATCCTGGGGTTGCGGGTTCGAACCTCCGCCGGGGCGTTTCGGTACAGGGGGATTTTTCCCTCGGAGTTAACATTGGTTCTGACTCCATTTCCCATACAGTCCTTCGAATGAGACTTTAAACCGAGGTTCCGTGTGTGAACGCACGCATAACATCTTGCACACACGTAAAATCCCATCACCAACATTCGGAAGAGTAGGCCACTTTGGCCGTTGGTATGGATGACACGTTACAGACAGCATGCACCCTGAGTGGGAAATGGAAAGAATGAAGGAAGTAAGGAAAATGAGTGATCGATATTGAACGATACTGACTGGATGACACGGGAAACGACTGGATGAAGCACCAGCTGGCAGCTCTTCAGTCGGCACTACCCAGGTAGGCAGCCCGTTGTGTAAACGAGGGTTGATTGTAAAGCGGCCGAGAATAGGCGCTATATAAGTATTCATTATCATCGAATATCTGTTGAGCACCTTACCAGACTTCTGGGGAAGTGAGAGAGAGAGAGAGAGAGAGAGAGAGATGATAATGAACAGGAAGATAGTGATGATGCCAATAGACACTTTATATCATTTTGAACTGACGAAGCCCCTTATCAATTTTTTTTTTTTTTCGAGTGACCTCAACATTTAGGTTGAAATTGGATTCCACAGTAAATCACCACATTCGCCCAGGGAAGGGATAACATATTTGTCTGAGTATGGTGATTCTCATTTAATTTAAATTTGTCAATGACAGATGGAAAAGCATGACCTGATAATTTTGAACATGAAGATAGATTGCTTTATTATATTCCACTTTCAGTCTTATTGAAAAAAAAAATCTCCTAAGGATGCATAGTCAGAATAAGATAATATTGACCATTTTAACAAAACTAATTTCAGAGGTCGCTGGTGAAGATTAAGTGGTGGTTTATGCTCATTTGCTGAGTCCCCAAATTATAGGT
>JADBJO010005492.1:107688-116556 GCA_016801955.1 Conus betulinus
ATACAGACGATACACTAATCGACTTTCTTGTCGTGTTTCCCAATAAGCTGTTCAATGTAGGAATGTTTTCCGAGAGAATGGTCTAAATGTGTCGTCGTATCAGTCGTCGTGCGACGTGTTTAGCGATGCGGATTCCCGGCTGGGAGGTTGAAGGTTCGATCCACATCAGTGCCATTTTTTTGTTTGTGGGATTTTTTTTTTTTTTTTGCCCCAACCGGCTCCTACCAAGAGTTGAGTTTGCTACGGGCTCAGCTGGGAAGACTAGGATCACACAATCATTTCATCCAATTGAATGGATGCGTCTCTACGAGTGTTGCTAAAATTTCCTGACCAACACTGCTGTGTCTGTGTCTCTCAGGCCTGGTTGATGCCGAGATACATTATGTGACTAAGCATACAGTACAGCCTTGTCAGGCAGTCTCAGACCATAATGGAAATCCGTAGCATTATGTTCTTCCTCCTCACCGATCAGCATAAAAAAAAAAAAAAATGTTTTAAATACTGTGGCCCTTCACGCCTTGCTCTCATGGTGACCTCAGTTTCAATGTGCTCCACGTCTAAACATGTCCTTGTGGTTGAAACTAAGTATTTGGACTTCATGTGCAGGAGTGTAGCACATCGAGAGGTATAGTCGTGTACCACAGCTGATGTCAAATGTTCTCTTGTCAGGATGATCAGTACAACTGCTCTACACAACAATGCTGCATGTCTGACGGACGTGTTAGCGATTTCTCGTGGCAAAAATGATATTTCCACACTCTATTTTCGTGGTGAAATATGTGTCTCGAGCTCCCCAATGGCAGACCTGATCCTTGCAATGATGCCTGATGTATCATCCATACATGGTAGAGATGGTGGGTCTTTTGGGTGTTATCCCACCTGCTCTCATTACAACTCGTTCCCAGACGAAATAAACGAGTGAAGCTGTCAAACTCCATGTTGTTCTCACAATTCAACCCTGAATGTGACAGCCAGCTAAACTCAAAGGCCTTCAAAAACACGGTGACACGCTGAAGAAATGTCTTGAAAGTGTCAATGTTTCTTGTAAAGATTCTGAACGTTCTTTTGTGCTGGAAGATTAAAAAGAAAACATTGTTACACATCAGCTTGTTGCTCCTTTCTCCCTCCCCTGCTCATTGAGACCAACCGTATTGTGGGTATTGCATTGTATTTATGTTGCAGAACATTGTGGTGTTCGCAGGACTCTAGCACGAGTGCTCTCTCCCATTTTCGCTGGTCATATGTTTGGTCAGATGTTTCCAACCATTGGCACTCTTGTGACAATAGTGAAAAACACTTCCAATGAAAGACTACCTTCTATTTCCCGTAGGAAAAGCTTGTGAGTATTGAACCTCTTGAAAGAAAAATCGACATAGTCCCATTATCCCCCCTTAGTCCCGGACAAACCATCCAACCATGTAGCACACCCAACCCAGGGTTGCACAGGACAATCCTAGTCCTAACAATATTAAAACCCAGGAGGGTTACAATAGGACATCCTCCTATGTCCGTGTCCAGAGCTCCTCTGAAGTAACAATAATTTTCCACCCTTCCTCACATTGGGTGAACACACTTCACAATCCACTCAGCGTCCCACTCTTCGACATCACTTGTGGTTGCACTCCATGAATACAAAAAGCATCAAAACCGTAGGTTCCATTCCACAATCGCAAAAATGACAAAATCTCTTAACAATCTTTTCCTTGATATGAAACTTCTCCATTCACATAACACTTTTCTCATTCACATGAGAGTATTGAACCTCTTGAAAGAAAAATCGACATAGTCCCATTATCCCCCCTTAGTCCCGGCCCTAAGTCAAACATATGTGAATTTATGTTCTTTAGTGAAAAAAAAAAACAGGTGGAATGTGTGTAAACAAAAACAAACATAATACAGGCAAAAAGCCAAAGGTTTTGTCCCATGGTCAGAACATGTTGGTTTTGTTGTCTGCTGACCAAAACAAAGTACAGGTCAAATGTAACGAACCATTCACTGTTGTGTAGATTGTTGAGTCCTGTTGACTACAATACGGACATGGATGGTGCGCATAAAATTTTTCATGTCAACGTAATGAAACTTTACCATTCGCGATTTCTTGCTTGTGTTTTTTATCAATGATGTTGATGTTGAAAATGGCAGTTGTTTCTTCAACAGTGATTAATTGCCGGTTCCTCGGAAAAGTATTGCTTCTGTTGATTTTGTTCCTCAATATTCTGTGACCACTGACATTGACAATCACAGTCAACAATGTCCACGTAGTACTGTCTTGCTTGCTCTTGGCGACATCAACAAAGATATTCATGATGATGGTCAACAAATACCAACCATGCTGCCAATGACAGGTGAGACCTACAAAGATGTCAAAAACAGACCCTCTTCTTGATGTTGACAAAGCTGTACGGTTACAGACTGTGTAACAAAACTTCTGAGATGTTTTGACAGACAGTCTTGGTGTCGCTCATGGTGTTAGTCCACATCGTCTTATTTTGACCTCAGATGTGCCTATCAGAGTCAAACCATACTCTTTACCCTTTTCAAATTTGGCAAGATTTTTTTTGTTGTTTTGGTTGAAGAGTTCAGTTGACGTTGAGTATACGTGTTACTTAACCATCTGTTTCTCAGTTTTGTTCTGCTGTTGTCTCTGTATCAAAACCTGATGTTTCGGTAGGTTTTTGTATTGATTTCAGGAAGTTCAACAGCACTACTGTTCTTTTACTGTGAAACCATTCCTGACATAGACATGCTGTTTGCACAAACGTTTCACGCTTAGTACTTTTTTCTGAAGATAGACTGAACAAAACGATATTGCCAAGTATCCATTGAGTTATCAGATAGACACACAACTGCTTTCCAAACACCACTTAGGTTATTTCAGAGAATCGGGATGCCGTTTGGATTGCGGAACGTGCCGTCTGCTTTTGCTAGAATGATGCATCAGTTGAATTTGTCTGAAAAGTTCAGCCGTCATTTTTTCATGACATTTTGATTGACCATAAATGTTGGTCTGGATAGGTGACCTGTTTGAAAATTATTTTATACAAACTGAGTGCTTTCGGACTGACTGTCAGACTGGCAAAGATGTATCTGGGCTTCACTTAACTGGACTTTTTAGGGCGTGTTTTATCGACAGAATTTTTGAAACCTCGACAATGCAAAATTGACAAAGTCTTGAAGTTGCAGATTCCTCGTTCGAAACAAGTGAGTTTACTATTTGGTCTGTTGAGTTGTTATTGTCGCTATGTGCCTGCTTTTTTGCCACTATTGTTTCCCCTCTCAGTGATCTCATTAGTATAGCCTCCTCCATGCATGGTTTTATACAAAGTGTGTTTTAAAGACAGCAGTCCTTTCAGGCCAATGAGGAACTTGTCAGTCTGTGGATATTTCTGGCCTGGAACGGGAAACGCAGCCGCCACAGTCGCATGTCTATGACAAGTCAAATCAAAATCTGTGATAATCAGGTAGTTCGCAAGGTCCACCTTGAACAAAATCTCACAAAAAATGGAAGCCAGAAATATAATCTATCTTTCTTTTGACATGTTCTTTATTTTTATGTAACTGGTTTAATCGACAGATAGCATTAAACAACATCATCTGAAGGTCAGCCTAGATGCGCACACAAATTCATAATATCAATCATAATAAATGACAATACACACAGAATATTAGGAGAAGTGACCATCCATAATCTTATGGATAAATAATATAGCAGCCAATAGTAAACAAAACAAAATGCATGGTTCTTTATAGAAAATAAACCTTAATACTCACCTTCCAAATCGTCTCTCCATTCTTGCCGGGAAGGCACAGGCACGTGACTGTTCATACCATTCCGACTAGCCACCCCGCTGCTCTTCTCAGGAGGAAGAGACCTCAGGTCGCGGCCGTTGTTGCTGTTCGGGAAGTACACGTCTTGCAGCCGCCGTCGCTGCGGTTGATGATATGTATGCTGATTATTGTAGATACTGGAGTTGTTGTTATTGTTCGTGGGGTTCTTGTTCTTTACCTGACCACGGAACGCATCCACAACTTCGATCTGGCGCTGTATGTCTCGTTCTTCGTGGTCCACGGATTGGATGTGAAAGTGCCCGTCTGCATCTGAATCATCACATTATAATACTCATCATCTGCATTGTTTTTTGCTGTTGTTGTTGTTTGATGGGATGATGTAGTTATTGTTGCAATTTGCTGTCCATGTTTTTTTTTTTTCGGCCAAAATTACAAAGCTTAACAAAGCTTCAAGCAAGAAAAACAAAACAAACAAAGTTTAGATACAGATGGCTTCAAAGCTGAAGTAGTTCTCTGCAACTGCCGAAGACGATAATGAACAGCCTGCAAGCCGTAAATGTGAGAAATTATAGGAGAACTCTTATTATTCCACTTCCAGGCACACTAGTAGGAGCTAAGGTAAAACACATAAAGAAAAAATGGATAAGCTTTAGATTTAAGATTACTCGAGAAAGCAAGCACTAATATAGGCCTAAACTGTCTGCTTAGCTTTAAGATGGCTACAGAAAGTAAAATACAATCATTAAAGCTCTCTGAGTTATGAAAACTCACGGCTGAGAGAGAGAGAGAGAGAGAGAGAGAGAGAGAGAGAGAGAGAAGAGGGAGGGAGGGAGAGAGACAGAGAGACAGACAGAAAAGGGGTGGGGGTAGGTACTGTCAGAAGAGAAGAAATAAAATGGTTAGAAACACAGGATGTCTAACCTGCAATCGAAAAGAGGTCTGATTTTGGCAATGTAAGAGACGGAATTTTGAAAGTGTTGAAACGCAAAACAAAACAAATGAACAACAAGTAAACAAATAAACAAACTTCGAAGCCCTGAAAAGAGAGCAAATTTTAAAGACTGGTACAAGAGAAGAAACATTAAAACTGTTAAAAGCGGGAAAAAGAAGCTTAAAGAAGAATACTGAGATGTGAAAATTTAAAGGAGAAAATCTGCAGATTAAGATAGAAAACAAAATTACAGAAAAACAATTAAAATGGTGACAAGAAAGTACAGTGAAACTGTTAGAAATAAGACGAAAAAACAGTATGAAGGAAGCATCAAAATAGCAAGAAAAAATTGATTAATGGGAAATAAGACAGCCTGAAACAGAACAGAGGAAATTTTGCTCTGAAACACTGTTTTGAGACTTAAAAGAAGTACAAACACAAACTTTTAGGACGAAGGCACTTTCGAAAATTTAAAAAAAACAAACAGAAAGATTGAAGATAACTGAGGAAAGGAACTTTAAAAGTTTACACGCACGCACCACACGCACGCACGCACGCGCGCGCGCACACTCACTCACACACACACACACACACACACACACACACACGCACGCACACACGCACGCACGCACGCACGCACGCGCGCGCACACACTCACTCACACACACACACACACACACACACACACACACACACACACACACACATACACACACACAGAGTGGGCGGAAAACAAGTGCAGGCTAATAATTCCTCCATCGTTACAGCCCTGCCATTCCGCTTTGCTGCACAATGTCTGTACTAACTCCACCACCCTGCTCTGCTGCACAATGTGGCTAACTCCACCACTCTGCTCTGCTGCACAATGTCTATACTAACTCCACCACTCCGTTCTGCTGCACAGTGTCTATACTAACTCCACCACTCCGTTCTGCTGCACAATGTCTATACTAACTCCACCACTCCGTTCTGCTGCACAATGTCTGTACTAACTCCACCACTCTGCTCTGCTGCACAATGTGGCTAACTCCACCACTCTGCTCTGCTGCACAATGTCTATACTAACTCCACCACTCCGTTCTGCTGCACAATGTCTGTACTAACTCCACCACTCTGCTCTGCTGCACAATGTGGCTAACTCCACCACTCTGCTCTGCTGCACAATGTCTATACTAACTCCACCACTCCGTTCTGCTGCACAATGTCTGTACTAACTCCACCACTCTGCTCTGCTGCACAATGTGGCTAACTCCACCACTCTGCTCTGCTGCACAATGTCTATACTAACTCCACCACTCCGTTCTGCTGCACAATGTCTGTACTAACTCCACCACTCTGCTCTGCTGCACAATGTGGCTAACTCCACCACTCTGCTCTGCTGCACAATGTCTATACTAACTCCACCACTCCGTTCTGCTGCACAATGTCTGTACTAACTCCACCACTCTGCTCTGCTGCACAATGTGGCTAACTCCACCACTCCGCTCTGCTGCACAATGTCTATAATAACTCCACCACTCCACCCTGCTGCAGAAAGTATACCAACTCCCACCACTCCACTCTGCTGCACAATGTCTATACTAACTCCACCACTCCACCCTGCTGCAGAAAGTATAACCACTCCACCACTCCACTCTGCTGCACAATGTCTATACCTAACTCCACCACTCCACCCTGCTGCAGAAAGTATACCAACTCCACCACTCCACTCTGCTGCACAATGTCTATACTAACTCCACCACTCCACTCTGCTGCACAACGTATACTAACTCCACCACTCCACTCTGCTGCACAATGTCTATACTAACTCCACCACTCCGATCTGCTGCACAACGTATACTCTAACTCCACCACTCCGCTCTGCTACACAATATCTATACCAACTCCATCACTTACCGAGCACCGTGGTCATGAGTTTAGGGGCGTGGCTTGGCGCGGGAGGCAGGATGGTGCACGGGACTGAGGGGCAGGTGCAGTTTGCTGGAGCTGGCTTCGAAGCAACTCTGCTCGTGCCGCGCCACCAAGCTGTCGAACCGACCCACGTGACACGGCAGCACCACCCCCCTTCCAACAACAAGCAAAAACGAAATGTCACTGACGTCTGACGTCAACCCGCAACTGCAGCCTGGGGCAGCAGCAGCAAACAGCAAGGTACATCGGTAACGAAAAAAAAAAAAAAAAAAAGAAAAGAAAATATCAAGAAGACGTTGAGGCCAGCTTCTCATTTTTTCTGACTTGGTCTCTGCTTTGTCTCTGTCTTAAGCTTCCTCCCCCCCCCCCCCCCCCCCCCCCCCCCCCCCCCCCCCCCCCCTCCTCTCTCTCATCTTCTCTTGCGTTTCTTTTTGAGAACGCTGAACATTTCAACAAAAGTACCCCCAACTCCCTCCCCCTCCGCGCTGCCTTCCCATCTCCTTCTCTGTCTTTTGTTAAAAACACAACAACCTGCCACGTGAGTTCGGACAGCTCTTCATGACTGTTGTTTTATGTGCCACCATCCGCAAATACTGTACGTGCAGCTGCAGAAATCACGGACTCTGTTCACGCTCTGCAGGCCATGTCACCCGACGCACCGTGCTTTATCCTCGGAGATTTTAATGACTGTGACCTCAATTCAAGCCTGCCTTCTTTTAAACAGTATGTGTCATGTTTTACAAGAAAGGATAAAATACTTGATTTATGCTACTGTATATACCATCTGCATACAAGTGTGTTCAGCTCCCCCCTGTTGGTCAGTCTGATCACAATGCCATTCATCTCTTGCCAGCTTACAGACCAAAAGTGAAAACACAACCTATCACTAAAAAGCAAGTGCAGTGTTGGACACAGAAAGTGTTGATGATGAATTACAGGCTTGTTTTGAATGTACAGATTGGAATTTGTTTTTTGAATTCTAGTTTTGACATTAACGAAGCCACCGATGTTATTTCCAGCTACATTTCTTTCTGTGAACACATGATTGTACCTACTAAAACTATCAAAATATTTCCCAACAACAAACCTTGGGTTACAAAATCTCTGAAAATAACTCTAAATGAGAAAAAAGAGCTTTTCAATCAGGCAATAAAAAGCGATCGTAAGGTTGTACAAAAGAAACTGCAAACGGAGATTGAAGAATCAAAGAGAGCTTACAAGAGAAAAGTTGAAAACATGTTCCAGAATGGAAATATGCGAGATGCATGGAAAGGATAAAGGTTTTATCAGGTTCAGGTAAATGTTCAAACAAAATATTAGTAACAAAAAACAGCAAAAGAACAGAAGCAATTTGCAGAAAAGCTGAACGATTTTTTACTGTAGATTTGATGATAAAGATTTTAGTAAAGAATTAAGGAAGTGAAGGAAGAACTCCAAAGCAATGTTAAAACGATGTTGATGGAAGTGATTCTGTTGTGATTGAGGAAAATGATGTTCAGTTGTTTTTCAAACGTTTAAAATGTGAGAAAGGCAATGGGCCCTGATAATATCTGTGGAAAATTGTTGAAGGTGTGTGCTTCTCAGCTCTCCTATGTTTACAGTCGTTTGTTTACCTGGTCACTTAGAGAATGTATAATTCCTGTTTTTATGGAAAAATGCCACTGTATGTCCTGTTCCCCAAAAAACGCAACCCAAGCTGTTTAAATGATTACCGACCAGTTGCCCTCACATCTGTTGCAATGAAATGTCTTGAAAGAATTGTCCTCAGTTATGTTTTAAAAGATACTACACAGTACCAAGACCCGTTTCAGTTCGCATACCAACAGAAACAGATCAACAGATGATGCCACACTCACACTTTTCCATCATGCTTTTTTTTCACACCTCGAAAAACCTGCCTCCCTTTGTACGCATTCTCTTTATTGATTTCTCATCAGCATTCAACACCATACAACCCATCTGATGGCAAAGAAACTCATTAACATAAATGTGGGTAACAGCTCATTCTTTGGATATTGATTTTCTTACACAGAGGACACAGTCTGTTCGATATCAAAGTGTTGTTTCGTCTTCCAGAGTCATTTCAACTGGCGCACCCCAGGGTACTGTTTTATCACCAGTGCTTTTTACTCTGTCCAACTCTGATTCTGTTTACTTCAAGGAGGTTCAAAGATTTGTTGACCTGGTGCGATCATACCTATCTTGATCTGAATGTAACAAAAACGAAAGAAATGTGA